>CAODLS010503458.1:0-10192 GCA_948243855.1 Flueggea neowawraea
TGATCAAGAAAATAAATGAGACAGTGTGATCGAGCTTGGAAATGAACAAAAGAGTAAATAAAAAATGAAGATTATGAGCAATCATGGCCTTGACGTGGAATTTTTCTCCAACTCTCTTATCCTACGGTATTATTATTGAATTTACAAGCGAAAAGAGAATTTTAACAAAGGAAGTAGAATTTGGACAGTGAATTGCAATTCAAAAACGGAAAGAAAGACCTAATTAGCGTAATAAAACTCTAATTCAAAAACGAAGTTGTCTTGGAGCCGGATTGAGTGGGAGAGAAGGTTATCCTCTAATTTTTTTAGCTCTCGAAGGTCCAAAGAAAGCTAACTTGCACGGGTGACATAATGCATGAGCGTAGACTAGAGTACATGTGCAACTCATGCTAGAAGCGCGTTGGCTCCGACCCACGTGCGCTGAATGCCAAATCTGAAAAATCTAAATGCCAGAAATGAATTTGATTTTGTTATCCACGTCAGCCACAGTCCATGATCT
This sequence comes from Flueggea neowawraea, assembly GCA_948243855.1. Lineage (NCBI taxonomy): Eukaryota > Viridiplantae > Streptophyta > Magnoliopsida > Malpighiales > Phyllanthaceae > Flueggea > Flueggea neowawraea. The sequence goes on from CAODLS010503458.1 coordinate 500, forward strand.
TCCTCCCTGCCCTTTTTGCTTTTACAATCTCCTCCACAACTTCCAATTTTCTCTGCATCAGAAATGAAGTCCATTCTTTCTTCTTCTCCTTCTTCTTCTTCTTCACTACTACCACTACATCACTTCTTCATCTAACACAAGTCTCTCTCTCTATAGTCACTTCACACCTCCCTCACCTCTCCCTTTCCTCCTCATCTTTCATCTCCTCCTCCTTCCCCTCCAAAAGACCTCACTCCATCCCCTCCCTCAAAACGACATTGCCGCTTTTTTTATGGTTGTTGTGTCGCACACCACGGATCAAGCTCATCGTGGTCGCATCGCTGGGTGAGAAGAAGAGAACCACTGGAGTGTGAAGAGAGAGAGTCGCATCGTCCTCTCTATCTTTCAACTTCGCATGTGTTGGCTTGGTTTTGGGATAGAAAATGGATTTCAGGAGAAAGACAAAAGGTGAGTGTGGATAATGGATGATCTTCAATTGACGAGAAAGAATTGAAGTTGAGATGGGCGTTTTGTTCAATTTTTGGTTTAAATACTTGAGACAACATTGTTCCATTGAAGTTGCTCAGGTGTTCTTATTGAGTTGAATATGTATTTTGGAATTGATTTGGGTTAAGACAAGGTGAGTCAAAATCAATGTTGTAGTGGGTGTCCTTATTTGAAGTTGATTAATTTTCCATATTCATTGAATTTCCAGGTTTATTAAGAAGAGGAGACGAAAAATGAAGGTCTTTTGTCGATTTTTGTCTTAGTCTTGATCCAAATATGTCATTGATTCTTGCTTAAGTATTTGTGTTTAGGGTCATTAAAGATGAAACCACTTAGTCTCATCTTGTTTCGGATATGCTGATGTTGAAAGGTGGTGGCGGCAAGGAAAGAGATGATAGGGAAAGGCAGAAAGAGATCAGATAAAAAGACAGAAATGAGAAGACAGAGAGAATATTGTTACTTTCGCATTTTCTATTAGGGAAAATTAACATCGTTAACACCCAGGGACGCAATAAGAGCATTTTGAAAATACAATGATTCATTTAGTTAATTCAATATACCACAGGGACGAAAATGTAATTCCCCTATTTCTTAATTTCTCTTTTACCTTGGGGTACAATACTATGGCTACGTTTGGTTCGCGGGATGGAATAGAGAGAATCCCGATTCTACGGAATGGAATAGGAAAAGAATTGATTTGTTCGGTTCATAGCGTTAATTGTATCGATGGTCACAAAAGTGGAGATTTTGTTGCATCATTGACGAATTTCTTTTGAAGAGGAAAGTATGTAATACATCGTCGGTTACCAACTACGTTCCGTGTAGCATTCCATTCAAGTCCGATTTGATCCTTGGATGTTTAAGGGGATAATTATATGATTAATGATATTTAAAGATGGTACTTTGGTAAGGTTTGGTGTTATGTGAGCTACGGGTATGATCTGGCGCGTGTGCGGAAGCGAAGAAAGTCGAGGAAGGCTATCTAGCATAAAGCAACGTACATTGTGGCACGTAAAATATACGTCATCTAGAATTTTATGGATGACGTACGTTAAGCATGCAAACCGTACGTTTTGTTTTGTAAAACTTACGTTGATCATAGATTTTTTAGAACAGAAGCTTTTAAACACATTTTGTAGCCATATGATGTACGTTTTGAACTTGGTAATGTATGTTTTGACCCCAAGACGTACGTTGTGCTTTTAGAATAAGTGAAATGGTGCGTTTTGGTATGGGGATCATTATATGCCCCACCCTTTTTGGCATCACTTCATTTTCTTTTCTCAAATCTGCTCCAAATTCGCTCCAATATATCTCCTATTGTCTCTAATTGGTTCCTTAACATCTCTTGAAGTAAGATTTCGTTTCTAAATCATTTCTTTCTTGAAATCATGCTCGAATCTCGAATTTAGCTTTGAGGCTGAATTTCAATGTTTGGCTCAGATTTGATAGTTTCTGTTGGAATGAGTTGAATTATGTTAGATTATGTTAGATATATGTTAGAAACACATGGATTAAACTTGGATTTTGGAGATCAGATGAGTTCTTTGAATGGGTTATGGTTTGGTCGAATTTTTGAGGATTTTTGAGGATTTTGAAATCGTTTTATAAAATTGATTATAGATTTGTGTATCAGAGTTTGATTTGAAGTGATTTGGGTGGTTTGGAATGTCGAGTGTTGGCCGATACAAATTTTGGGATGTTTTTGAAAATATTTCTATCGTAAGGATTATATTGCAAATACTTTTAAAGTTTGGGGGTTGATTTGTAATTCTAAAAATTTTGAGAACTCATCTGTCATTTTTGAAAGTTTAGGGAGTGATTTGTAATTTGCCATGACTTTGGGGACTAAAGTGTACTTTGGTAAAAGTTTGGGGGACCAATCCTTTAATTTTGTAAAGTATTCGATTTTCGAGAGGTAAGGTTATATGTTCGATCGTAATAGGTTTTTGGACGTCGTCTGGCATTAAGGTTTGTGCATTTGCATTTCATACATTTTCAGTATTACCACAATTACCTTGCTTGAGTGTGTTGTGATCCATTTCTCTTTTCAGCTCTGTTAGACATCCAAGGTAACTCAGCCATTCATTGATGGTCCGTGATTGGACTATTGGCTCGGTGTCTATGTGAGTAGGATGCCATCTCTAGACACATAGACTATGTCTTTTGAAATTATATATATTTTTATTGTGCTCTGGCATTTGGTTGTAATCAGGACTAATTACAGGACAAGTAATCCTAATATATGACTTACGTGAAACCTCTGTGATAAGTAAGTCTGTTTTCTAAAAACTTAATACGATTTATGTAATAAACATTCTGCTCAGTAATTAAATATATTTTCTGCTATAAGTATCCATTCTAAAATTATGTATAAATATATATATTCAATAACTATTTGTCTGTTCTGCATGCTTATATGCTTAAAAGTTATTAATATGTTTTTTGCATATATTTATGACATCGGACACCTAGTTACGAGGTAACGTAATCTTTAGTGTGCCAATACTTTGTTAATTTGCCCAAGTGGCTAATACTTTCCTAAGTGGCTATATCTCGTATAAGTTGCTATTACTTGTCCGGGTGACGATTACCTGCCTAAATTGTTGCTATTTGCCTAAGTGGTTAACCTTTGCTTAAATGATTATATTATGTGCCTAAATGGCTATAATTCGTCCCAAGTGCCTATTATAAAGTATGTATGACTCCGTTTGTCTGGTCCCATCAGTTTTATTATTATTTGTAGTAAATATTTTTGAAAATAAATATTATGTTTAAATGCATGTTGTATGCCATCACTGCGAAATGTTTTGGAAAGGTTTTTGAACTAATACTAGAATGTATTAGAGTGCATATTTATATGGTATTAGTGCATGTGATATTTTTGAAAATATTCTCAATAGGTTTATGTGATTCCTGGATGTGCTCTAGAGTGATGTCCCTCACTGAGTTTACTCACCCATTCCCTTTAACATTCTGGTTTTTTTGATAGCGGTCATCCAATCTTCCACGCTCAATGAGGCGTCTTTGTCAGCAGTGAGTGCCTTATTATTCAAGTCCCAATATTCTTTTATGTTAGATGCTCTACACCTGGTAGTGGGTTATGGTTATGTAGTTGATAATATTTTGGTTTAACTGACTTTACTTATAAGTATTTATTTTGTACTTTGATATTATAATTATGTTTTGTTATTAAAGAATATTACCTTGAACTTTATATTTATTAAATTGTTTTAATTTGATTAATAAGCTAGTTAATAAAATGAAATTTGGGTAGATGTTATGTTATCTGAGGCTTGTGCAAGATGGGTCGGGCCCACTATTTGGTTCGTCTCGTACACTCGTCATGGTCTAATCTCGGGTCGTGACAAGTAAAAAAAGATTTGGGGAGAGTGGATCCCTTGTCAGATGCCTCGAGAAGGCTTGAAACTAGTCGTAGTGTTTCTGTTGATAATTACATAATATTTTATTGTTGAAATACATAGGTGGACCCAATTTACCCATTAAATATTGAACCAAATTCGCAGAGAACTTCAAGGAGAAAGGGTCACTCTACCTTATCAAAGGCCTTGATTAGATCCAATTTGATCACCATGGAATGCTTTTTTCTTGTTCTTCTCTTGTTCAACCTGAGGAAGGTCATGCGCAATTAATAAGTTATCTTGAATTGAGTGACCTGTTACAAAATCGTTTTGTGAAGGAGAAAAAAGTCGAGGCAGCGACCGCTTGAGTCGATTAGCCATGATACGAGTGATAATTTTGTAATTATTGTTGCATTAAGCGATTGGCTGGAACTGTTGAATGCGAGAGGGGCTATGCACCTCAGGACCTAGAGCAATGTTGGTCTTGTTCATACTACTACTGAGCATAAAACCAGAATTGAAAAGTGGTAATCGTATTAATCATTTATTGAGTATGATGATATCCCAATGTGAGTGATAAAAGGTCCTTGAAAAATTGTCGGCATTTGGCAATCGCGGAGCCATGATTCTAGCTAAACAGTGGTTGAATCATATACATGTATAGGAAAATTAAATATTCAAATACATGTGCTGAGATATGATAATTGATTCCGACGAGTCGCTATGTTTTGAAAGCGTAACTCTGCCAAGAGAGTGTAACGTAACTTTTAAATCATAGAACAACTTTAGATTATGTTATTACTTTTTAGCATTTCGTTTGAATTCTCGATTGCATATCAACGGGACATTTTGACATGAATTTTTTTCCGTCTTGTGGTTTGTTAATAAGGATGTGCCTTCATATTGAAACTGTTTTGAGAACAAAAAAATTCTAGGATTTAATTTGACTGGTTTATATGTAAATTATTTCATGTCAATGCAATTAGTTTGACAAACTATTGAACTCAAAACTATTGAGGCAAACTTTTGTACAAAGTTTTAAAAAGGGCTATTTTTAGATTCAAGGCACCCACATTAACATTTTACGGATTCATGAGCTCAGCTTTCAATATTTTGGCAGAAAATTCAAAATTACGCATTACATTTTTAGTTTAATGAATTATATTTCACAGTATCCTTTAAAACTTGTTGGAAACTTGTTTAAAATCTATTCATTTTTCGGACAATGTTTGAAACTTGTTTATATGTTGTTTCTTGTTTAAAACTTGTTTATATGTTTAGAATTTGTTTAAAATCTGTTTATTTGTTGGGACTTGTTTAAAACTTATTTGTATGTTGTTTATATATTGTTTCTTGTTTTAAAACTTGTTTATATGCTGATAATTTGTTTAAAATCTGTTCATTTTTTGGAATTTGTTTATATGTTATTTATATATTATTTATTGTTTTAAAACTTGTTAAAATATGTTGTATGTTAGGGTATCTCCAACGAGGAACCAATGGGGATCCATTGGTCCCCCGTTGTGGGAGACCAAAGAAAATTTGATTTTGTGGGGTGGACTGCCCCAGGCGAGCCCACTGACAGTGGGCTCCGCCTTTGCAAAATAATTATTTTTTAAATTGAGCCTTGTTTACAACGATCACCTTAAACAAGGCCATATGAAATGGGTTCCCATGACCGTGGGAACCCATTTCTTTTTTTATTTTTTTTAATTTGACTATTTTTTTCTTTATAAATAGTTGTTTCACTTTATATTTCAATTTTATTTTATCTCTAATTCATTTTATTTACAATCAATCTTCAATTCTAACAATTTTCAAGATCTCAATTCAAATAATTTATCAACCTCCCAAAATTGGTTGTAATTTTAATTCTTATTATAATTTATTAGTTTAAATTATATTTTTTAATGTTATTTTATTCTTATTATGTAATTTTAATTTTGAAATGGACTATTTTTGTTAACGTTAATTTATAATTTTTAAATGTAATTTTATTTTTAACTTTAATTTATGATTTTTAAATATAATTTAATTTTTAATGTCAATTTACTTTTTATGTAATTTTAATGTTAAACATGATTCAATTTTAATATTAATTATTATTTTAGTAGAATTTTTTTTTGGTATTATTCATTAAATATATAATGTTTTGCTAATTAAAAATATATATTTGTTTATGTAGGAAAATATATTTTTGTGTAGTATATATTGTAAAAGAAAATTAAATGAAAAGTGTAGTGATGATGAGTTCCACAGGAGAGTCTAAATTGTTAGAATGTAATGATATAATGAAAGATGAGTTAATGAAAAACTGATGTAGCAGTAATGTGTCAGTAGTTTTGACCCAAAATGGATATAACTGTTGGAGATGCCATTATGTAGATGTTCTCAACAACATATAAACTTGTTTATAATTTGTTTAAAATATGTTCATTTTTTTGAACTTGTTTAAAATTTGTTTGTATGTTATTGATATGTTGTTTCTTATTTTAAAACTTGAACATTGTTTATGTATTTTTGATATCTTGTTTATATGTTGAAAACAACATCTAAACAAGTTATCAGTAACATATGAACAATATATAAATAACAAATTAATAACATATAAATTACATATTTATTTATATATTGTTCTCAACATGTAAACAACATGTAAACAACGTACATCTTATTTATATGAAGTTTATATGTTTAAAATAGCATATAAACAATGTATCAACAACATATAAACAAGGTATCAACAACATATAAAAATTCAGATTTGTTTATTTATTGTTTTGAACATATAAAACACAGATAAACAACATATAAAAAAGATATCAGCAATATATAACAACATTCAAACAATATATATAAAAAATAACATATAAAAAATATATAAACAACATACAAATAACATATAAATGAAATACCATGTTCGTACGGAATAAAAATACATCTCCGTGAATCTGAAAAGTGAGGCTCGTACAGACAAAATATTGCAAAAGTATATCTGTAATAAACAAAAGCAGTCCGTACAGAATAAATATTGCAAAGTTTTGTTGGTGAACCAGGTAATTACCACTTTTAAAAATAAGATAACTAGCATGACTCTACATTTGCGCTTAAAAAAATGAGGCCTTCAAAAGGCCCAATTGATTAGAAGTAAGAGTCTAGTCCTCGCCTGCTATCATCTTGTTCGTCTTGCCGCTGTACAAGAAAATGGACACTCTTCCTTCAATTTCACAAACCCTTCACTAAAAGGAATGTTGGTCTCTCATTGTCTTTCACAAGTTTATCTCAATTCGCAATTCATAAACTTAAACTCTCTTGGCTTACTACACTATTCGCAATTTTTCTTGTTGTTGGTTCATTTCTACCAAAAGGGTGGAGCTTTGTTGGATGGGATGCTCCAATTGCCCTCCTCCGGCAGAAGAACCTGTTTGTCCTTGAATAATTTTGCCCCTGATACCCGGTGCTTTGTCCACTATTATGGAGAAAGTTACCATCTTAATTTCTTTAGGAGAGATCGAAGCCACCAATGGCACATTCATCTACGCACTCATCAATGTAAGAATATAACCAATGATAGAGGATGGATTAATGCATTCAACAGATGTGAATAATTCCTTATAAAAGGAAATAATTAGGTCTTCTAACTTATGCTCATTTTCAATCCAGACTCCATTACTGGTTTGTAATTTATGAATGCAATTATGGTGCCTGTGGTTGGTAGTTGATAGATAAAAGAATCGAGAATTTTGATCTGCATAGTTTAGTCAATTAATTCAACTCCTTTTTTCCAACATAATTCATCATTAGCCCACTCTATATTCAAATTTTGAAGTAGCTATTAGTAATACTATGGTGGGTGGCGATTAAGATGGATCTAATGGAGGTAATGTTGTTGGAAATGATGAAGAGTTTTTTGATATGGACTCCTTGGTTGAGCAGGATGATGAGGACTATGTCGAGAATGTTAACAATCTTAGAGTTGCAACTGGTCGTGTGGGCAGGCAAAAAATACTTAACCAAAGTAGACAAGAATTGCTCGGATTGTGTAACATCCCACCAAAGCAGACAGCTGAAGCTAGTAGGTCAAGCACTCTGTTGTGCAACAACTGTCTATCCCACATCATACAAATGTATATGAATGTAAATGTTTATAAGTATAAGGGCATGACTACTTAAGTAACCCAAGTTTAAACTTTTGGGCTTAGTGGTTAGAAACCCATTAGTTGTTAGATGTTGCTTACGGACAGTTGTATGCTTATGCTGGGTCGTGACAATTATGGTATCAGAGCCACTCCGCGTGCAAACTTGAACGATGATGAGGTAAACCTTAACTGATGGTGATAATGACAAAAATCTTGGGAGTTTAAAGAAAGGCCCTGTGTAATGTCCTGTACGATTTTGATTAGATCTCTGAGTTTTAGGATGATGTTCAGGGCGAGTGATGGTCTTAAGTTATGTACGCAAGCAAAGAGTTACGTACGTAAACTAGAAAGACACCTTACGCACGTAAGCAAGGAGTTACGTACGAACGTTGGAAAAACATATTTGTATGCATACTAGTGGAGTTACGTGCGTAAGGATAGTTAAGCATGCAACTTTGGACAGAACTGAACATAAATTTTTGGAAAACATTCTGGCTCCCATTACGTATGAAGGGCATACAATTATGTACGTAAGAGGCCAATTACACACGTAATTCCTATGTTACGTGCGTAATAACCTAATAAATAAGTGAAGCACTGCGTTTTGGTGAGAGGGTCTATAAATATCTCTCACCCGACCTCATTCGTCAACTTTCACTCCCAAACGTTGTTTTTCACTCCAAAACCGAACCTCATCTTCTATATTTGCCTCTCTTTCATTCCTTTCAACATCTTGAGGTAAGGTCATTCTTTCAATTAGTTTCTTTCATCCATTTTATGCAAGAACCATGGTTGGTTAGTATATTTATGCTAGTTGTTATTTTTGGATGTTGGATGATAATATGCGCTAGGGTTTTGGATTTGTGGACGAGTTTGATTGGATTTGAGTTGGATTTTGTTAGGTTATGCTAGAATGAGATTAGAAATGAATGGGTTTGAGTTGGAAGATGAAAATTGAAGTGGTTTGGTGTAGGTTAGGGTTTGATGTAGAGAATTTAGGGACTTAGATGACTTATTGTTCACTTGATGAATTGGAGGGTTGATTCATATGATTAAACATGTTTGGAGATGATTTAGATGATTTGCAACAATTTTGTATCAGGTTATATGAATTTGGGGTGCTTTTAAAAAGATTTATGTCGTATGGACTAGAATGTAATTGTCACGACCCATTCCCGGGACCATAACCGACGTACGAGGTGAACCGTCTATAGGAGCCCGACCCATCCCGCACAAGCCTCCATAGTACAAAACTCTACCCAAACATCATATTTAAAGAAATATGAAAAACAAATGAAAGTATAATATTTGTTTATTAAAAACAAAACATATATAATATTAAGTGCGGAAAGTATTTCAAATTAAAACATTTGAAATGTAAAAAACATAAACACCTCCCACAGGAACCCGGTGTGGAGCATCTAGCAAATCATACAAATGGGCCCGATAAAAGGGGCACTGACCTCAACATCAGAATCCCTCACTGAGCATCAAAAGCCAATGAATATAATTCCTCAGAGTCACCTGCAAGATGATAATAATAGGAGACAAAACAAACAAAGAAAAAGGGTCAAACCCTGTGAGTGAGGGACAACACTCCATATCGCATCATACGTGCCTCACAAAGACTGGTTTGAAAACCATTTGAAAAGTAACACATGAAGTATACAACATGTATACATACGTATACACTATATACATAGTAT
>CAODLS010503505.1:0-11361 GCA_948243855.1 Flueggea neowawraea
CTCTAGCCAACCTAACCCATCCATAACCATCATCAATTTACCCAAAACAAGCATAAATTTTGGATTTTTCACTCAAACCGACACTATCAACCCCTAAACTAAAAACCCATTGTTCTATCATGAATGAGCAAGAAAAAAAAAGAAGAGAAAGAAAATGACCTTGGTTAGCTAGTTAAACTGTTGAGAAGCAAGAGAGACAGAAAGAAATTAGATTATTGAGAGCTTGAGTGATAGATGTGTGAAAAATTCAGTGGAATCAAAGAGAAGGCCGACGGGTTTGCTTTAAAAAAAAAAAAACAGAAGCACAACTGCGGCAAAAAACGGTGTGTTTTTGGCTGCTTCTTTTTTTTTTTTTAAGCACAAAGTGGCAACACATAGTTTTCCTTTCATTTTTTTTTCTCTTCTTTGTTTCAAACGGCAACTCTTTCATTTCATTTCTTCTCTCTCTTTTTTTTCATAATTTTCATTTCTTTTTTTAATTGTTTCTTTTTTTTAAAGATAATAATTTGTAAGACAATAAAATCTATTCCCATTTATTTATTTTATTTGCTTGTCAAATTGAAAGTGTGGAGAAATTTTAATTAGTAGGAATCAATGAATATAATCATACATAGAGTTGTAAAACAAATAAAATATATTTCTTTAACTGCAAATTAAAAATATATTTAACAAAAATAACAAAATAACTATATTAATGTAAACTAAATTATATTTATTTAAAAAACCATATATATTTTACATTAATAAAATTGTTCTAAAAATAAAACTATTTTACCGAGTTATAAAAATTTTAAAAATGTAGGGTGTTACATCATCACTCACAGAAGTGCAACCGTAAGCTTTTGTTCTGTTCTTTTTATTTTTATTTTTTTATTAATAGTTCGTTTCATGTTTGAATGTTGATTGAATCGTGAATACTATTCAATTTTCACGTAATTTAAGAGATATTTGCTTTATCTTTTTCCTCTTAAGATAGTGAATTGTTTTTGTTTTGTAGCGTTTGATGTTGCAGTTCTATATGTTTGAAAAAATATTGATTATTTTTTCAAAAAAGAGACTGTTATAGTGTTGAGTTAGATATATGATTGTCAATTATGTTTTGCTTCCTAATCTGATGAGCAATAGAATTAGCAGATCAGGTTTTTTTAAAGGTTGATTTTGGTGAATCTTATCGTTGAATCTATCGCTACAGAACGTGGCTGACATATCTACTCTTTTCATGTTTTGCAGGCTTGATTATGACTTTGATATACGTATATACTGTGAGTAAAGTTGAATGTTTTACTTGTCAGATTGGGGCCGAGATTGCGGACTGAGTTTTTGATGCTATGAGCTTATTGCAACTTGTAGGAGCTACATCTAAGTATGTTGATAGATCTTTGGTTGATATTCCACTACCCCGACAATGATAATTGGAATCCTGTTCATGTTGTATATAACAAGTTACAGTTTAGCAGTAAATCGTCCATGCGAGTTGCTGAGTGAAACTCTATAGATAAAGTAGACTCCTGCAATAGGAGAATCTTGGAAGTCAATTGACAAGTTTTTGATTGTCAATTAATAAAATTCTGATTGTGGAAAGGTTCGTAATTTGGTGATCTATTTGACAAATCATTGTTCTTACAGGTTTTTCCACTACATGTTTTAAGAACAATCTTTGGTTTGTTTACTAGATATAAAATTTTGGAAGAGCTTGCGCAATGGCGCTTGTGGTAGTGTGTTTAGAGTCATTGATACGCAAACAAATGACATTGTAAGGAAAATTTTAGTCATTAACTCTTGAGATATTACATTGATAAGAATAAGGTTGAAGAGAGAGGAGGAAGAGAGGGTACCATTGAATAAAAATTTACAAACTGGTAGATAAATCCATTATTTCTTCTTTTTATCTATTAATTTTCACCTTGCCGTGAATTTATCAAATGTTTGGATGTGTTATTTATCAATGACATTATTTGTTTCTCAATTTTTTTATTAAATTTAATTTCACTTATTTATTATATTTGAATTTTTATAATATTCTTATAATCTAATAAAGTGCTTTAATTTAAATAGGCGTTTTTTTCAAAAAAAAAAATTTATATTTATAATTGTATTTTTTTTTATTTTTCTCTGTCCATGACATCATTTCTAAAAAAATTTATAATTAATTTTATTTATCTTAGATATTATTTTTTTCTTACAGTATGAATATTTTAGTTTTATTAGCTTATCGTCTAAGATATTGTATCTTAATAGTTTTAAAATTTTTTCATCAATTCTTTATACATAATTTTCGTTATATTAAATAGAATTCATTTTAGTTGGACAATATAGCATAAGAATTCATACGAATATATAACAGATATTGTATTTAAGATTAATCATGCAGAACTGTACTAAGATAAAGATCTACTACAAAATTATCAGTTATAATAAAATTTGATATAAATTTGATATAAATTTATAAAATTCCTTAGCATACTGAGAAATTGATGAAATTTTATGTTTTATACTTTGTGTTGTATTATGTGTTGAAAAATTATTAAGCAAATATCATATAAAAACAAAACTAGTTTTATAAAAGGTCAGGTATAGGGATGGTAATTTATACTCTATCTAATGGGTACCAATTCTAGTTGTAGCTAATCCGTACCCATGTCCGTTAGCCACTACCCATAGCCGCAATATATATATTTGAGAAATTCTTTATTAATTTGAAATTTTTTTTAAAACATTTAACTCATTTGCAATATTTTCTGTTACTGCAGAAAAAGTGGGAGAAGTAGGAGGAGAACTTGTCTCTGGCTGATCTTGGTTTCGTTGAGTTTGTGAAGATGTTGCATAAATTGGCTGAGGAACTCGAGAAGTATAATTAGCTGTCTGAAGACTTGTATTAGGAAGATCTGAGGTTGAATATCTCAGTTTTGTATAAGTTACATGGAAGACATAAGGAATTTGGGAAAGTCTTCCTAAATCTATAGTTGAAGAAGTGAAAGCATCATCAGGAATGTTGGAACTTGTAGATTTTCTGGCAAAAGAAAGTCTAACAATACCATCTTGGATTTGAGCAATTTCTCTAAGCCTGGAGTAAGACAAAGAGGGTTTTGAGAGTTCAGGAGGAATAATGCTCTGTAAAAGCCAATTGTCTGGTAGGGTAATATTTTTCCATTTTATGGAAAGTGGGATCATAGTATTAGATTTGGATATATCTATTTGGAGTAAGAGTGTTTTGCCCTTAATACTTCGATGAAGATGTTTGGAATTAAAAGCAAATCATAATATTATATATATATATATAGGAGAGAGAGAGAGAGAGAGAGAGACTTTTGAAGGTAAATAAATTCTAATATTTGAATAAATTGATTTATAACTAGAATGAGACTATAAATGTATTTTACTAGATATTGTAGTTTTTATACAATTAGAATGGGATGCTACTGTTAAAAAGTTATTATTATAGTCTTATATTCAAATAAATTATTATAAATATAATTTGAAGATTGCAATAAGAATGTTGGATACGTTGCTCATCTTCATCCTTGTATAATATTTTAGATTATAATTTGTGTATAAATTTTTCATCAAGTCAAGTGATAACTTATCACATTACTTTTTCATTAAAAACATTTAGTTACAAAATATAGTTTTTATATTATGTTGTGTGAATATAATATTTTATATTGTCTCGTGTATTTTTTTATTCGATTGTTTTAAATTAGTGATATATTATTTTTTAAGTTAATTAACTAAATTTATATCATGGGTAAATATGTACTCTACTGGTAAAAAATACAATTTGGGTATGTTACAGATGATAATTTTTGTTATCCACATGGGTACGAGTAAATTATGGGTATATGATATGACCTACATATACGGATAAGGGTATTGGTATACCTTACACATTGTCATTCCTAGTCAGGTACAATGATGTCAAATTTGAAAAGATAGATTAAAACTGTAAATTAGATATTTTAGATGTCATTGAACCTAATAAAAAATATCTAGAATTCAATTTTCATGAGTATAAAAAATAACTCTTTTTCATTTTTATTTTAATTATCTATTAATACTTAAATAGCTAAAATAACCGATAAAAATAATTATGATTTGAATCGATGTCGATACTTTAAGTGAAAAATCGCTCATTCACAATGTCAAGTTAGAAGAGATGTCCATGAAACTATGAAGGGGAGTAAAGAAGTGAGCATGGTTCGAAGCCATTTTCTTCTTCAACATGACACCAGCTTTGGTGCGATATCAAAAAACGTGCTAATTGTGCTTTGTCCTCTTATCAAGTTACATGCTAATTGCCAGTTTACAACTACCAGGGCAAGTACAAGATCTCACATTAACACATATATAATAACTAATTAAGATAAGAATGAGTTATCAAAAAATGACTATGAAGAATAAAATGACTATCGGAAAACTAAGAATGAGTTCTCAATGGCAATATTTAAAAAAAAAAAAAGATTTAAGACTTCTGGTTTCCGAAAAAAGATAAGATTTTACCATTAAAAATGTATTCAAATACTACAATTTTTGTGAATAAAGATTGGGATCGAGGAACCATTTGAGAGAACATTTTCACATGGATTATGTGATATGAACTTAGTAGAGGGACTATATAAGTGGACATAACACTATATTTTACCCAAAATATTAAAATATTGGGTTGTGAGTTCTCATCAATTATATAACTCTGATTTTTCCTATAACTGTAATATCTCACTCATTTCGATGATATTTGAATGTAGTAAGTCGATTTTGGTTTTTGATTTGGAGCAGAACTCATGAAATTAGTGTTTTGGGCATTGATAATTGAAGGATTTAGATTAATTTTTGTCTCCTTGATCATATGGGATGATTGTGCTGTTGAATGACGTTTCGGGCGAGGAAAAATGGTGTTCTGAGCTTGCACGGACACAGACATGGTCGTGTATTGCAGTCCGTTTCCGAAAACAAGCCAAACCGTGTGTGTGGCCAAGACATGGTTACGAGCCTGTGATTGTGCCCAACATGGCCTTTTCCGTGTTTTATGAAGGTTGTCCGTGTCCTAGATTCTGGGCATGACACGACAGTGTCTATGCCTGTGTCCTAAAAAAAAGGCACGGTGCATGCCCAAAACTCTGCCGTTTCATCTGAGTTTGCTTATATGTCTCTGCTTGTGTCTTGAAAAAAAAAAGGACGGTCCATGCCCAAAATGTCGTTGTTTCATCTGGGTTTGCTTATATATGCTTCATCCGTCCCTCCTTCGGTCTCACACACATTTCTTACTCATTTCTCACCCAAAATCCATTTCAAATCACTCTCTCTTGCTCTTCATCCGTCCTCCTTGCAATCTAGAGGTAAGATTTTCATTTTTCCTTGGTTTATTTCTCATATTTGGTGTTGCATTTATTTGATTGTTGTGAGGGTTGTTGGGTGACATTTTTGGAGCTAGGGTTATGATTCTTTGTTGATTTGCTGCAATGGGATTTAAAGGTGATGGATTGTGATAGATTCTAGGCTAGAAATGCATGTGCTAAGTGGCTTGGAGAGGGTTGTTGTGATTCTTGAAATGGGTTTGTGCAAATTCAAAATTGTGGCTTGTGTTGGACGGTTTGGATTTTTTGATGTGTTTTTGGAGGTTGTGAAAGGGATTTTGATAGAATAATGATTGTGGGCTTGGGAAATGCAAGAAAACAAGTGGATTTTGAAGAATTGTAAGTGTTCCATTAAGAGGTAGGGTTTGTGACGGGTTTTTAATGAAAATTGGTGAATTTTGAGTTGTTTGATGCTATTGGGTGTTTGATTTGTGTCATAGAGGATGCTAGGAGGTATATGGTATGATCATAATCAATTGAAATTGAGAGGATTGGAAGTTGGACTGAATGGTAATTTGCCATGAAGGACTAGGATTGATATTTTGCATTTTGGGGTTAAATTATTAATTTGTGTATATTTGGAGATTTATTTGGGCATATTTGAATATTTTGAGGTCTTGATAATAATTTTGGAATTTTCAGATTTATTTTTCGAAATTATATATTTTAGGGTCTAATTGGTAATTTTTCGAAGCTCGGGGTCAAAAGTGTAATTTTACACCGACATGTAATTTTGGGGTATATAGTAGCCTTAGGTTAGAAATGAATTTTTGGGAATTGTTTGAACGTTTGAGTTTGCATATGCATGTGCACACATTTTAGTACAGTCACAGTACCAGTGTCTTGCTTACTTTGTTTCTGATATCTTTGTTTTTGTTTCTTATTCCTGTCAGCGGGATCAGCCGCCTGATAGTGGTGCCTGACCTTAGAGCTTGGACATCCATGTGAGTAGATGACAACTTCAGACACATAGGTTGTGTCTCGAAACTATATCCATTTTTGTTGTGCTTGACTTATATCTTGAAATTTGACTAATCTAAGGCTTAACCTAATTAATAGATGGTTATGTGATTTAATAATTAGTATCTATTTTTTTGAAATATGATATATATATTATTATATACTCTCTCTGTTTTTTATTTCGCTCTGCATGTTTTGTTTCTGTAAATTATATTTTTTTACGGATTATTTTTGTATATGATATGGGATGTCTATGCTACGAGGTACGTGGCTTTTGGTATACCAATGCTTTAATATGGCCTAGCTACAAGGGTTGTCGGTAGCCATGTGTCCCAGTCTGACACATGATTTGTTTCTAATTAGTAGCAGAGTCCACGATTATTATACAATTTGATTTGGGTGGCTCAGACTACACTATGTTTATTATCGGTCTCATATTGCTTATACTCTGTTTTCGACTCTTAGATTTTGATATTATTTATACTCTGTTTTTGACTCTGATACTATTAGTATCGTTTTACCTGAGTGCATGTGTTTGCTTTGTTTGCAAATATTTTTCAAAAATTTTCTTTGAAATTCTACTACGTATGTAGTGTGTATATATATGTATACCTCCTATACTTGTTTGTGGTATCTTTGAGTAGTTTTCAAAAACAGTCTTTATAAGGCACGTATGAGGCATTCTAGAGTGTTGTCCCTCACTGGGTTTTGACCCCTTTTCTTTTCTTTGTTTATCTTGTTTCTATCTCACAGGTTGACATGTTGACTCATCAATAGTTTGACATCATTGCTTAGTGAGGCGTATATTTATTTAGTTAGTGACGCCCTCTTAGCACGGCTACTCCTTTGTTTTAGAGCTCCGCACCGAGATGCTATTGAGTTATTGGGGTTATATTTTGTCTTTTGGATTTCTCCGATTTACATTTCATATACTTTGTATTTGATTTCACATATATTATATTTTGTTACATTGATATATATTATTTTCATATATCTATATGATTTCTCATAAATAGTTTTATTAAAAATGTTTTAATAAATGAATAAGTGGGTAGAGTTTCAGATTCTTTAAGACTTGTGCGAGATGAGTTGGAATCTCATGGACGGTTTGCCTCGTACGCCAGTCATGGTTTAGAAACGGATCATGACAATAACTCTTCAATGTAGTATTCTTACCTCTTACTTACCTCCACTCACACTTGTATATCCAACAACTTTCCACCTCAAATGTAAATCTCTTCAATATTAGACTAAAACGTGCTCTCTCTTAAGTATGAATCTCTTCCATATTAGACTTAGATTCTCTTACAACGAAAATCACTCATATTACTGTGAGTATGAATCTCTTCTATATTGGGCTAATGCATTTTTTCTTAGGTCTCCTGAGTACCACACAATGTCATTAAAAGCTCATCTCATAACTTTAATTACCTTTTTGTCTGGAAGCATGCTCATACAAGATGTGATCTTCACCAGAGTCAACACAACTCTTCATTACATTACCAAAATTATCACAAACCATCACCACATTTGTATATGATTGTTCATATCCTAGTCAAATTCAAGGCCATAAGAAGAACACTTTGGATTATTGTGTTTTTATATAAAGATTGTTTAATGAATTTATCATTTTGTTGTTGTATGTTCATCGAATGCTTTCTAATTTGAAGAAGAGAAGTGTAATTGTGAACTTATTTGCCCTTCTTGACTAGTTGATATGGACGGTTTGTGTTCCTTGGCAATTGAGACTCAGTTCATTACTCTAGTTAACAACATTTGCATGACTCCATTCCTTGACATTGAGATGTCCACTTTTGAGGAATTTTGTTGGAACTTTTATACATCTTTTTCATTTGACATGGACACTAATTCTGATGTTTTCACACATAACACAGTCACATTCAGATTGCTAGAAATGGAGCATAAAATGTATATCATTGATTTTAATCACCATTGAAGGTTGATAGAGAATGCCAGTGTTGATGACGAGTCCCATGTCTCTACTCTTTGTGATTATCCTCTAGACTTTAATGACAAAAAAAGGTGTACAGACTATGGTTTGTTGACCCTTATCCTTATGACCCTAGTGTTTCTAAAGCCAATACACTTCATGACCTTGTTCACAGAGTCTTCTAGAGGTTTTTAGCTTACAATTTTTCAGGGTGCAAGGACAACAATAACATCCTTTCCAAAGCTGAGCTATTCCTTATTTGGTTTGCTGAACATAATCGTGTATCAATATTGGCTATTTCTTTCTTACACAAATTCAAACCGTAGTTATCCAGCTTAAAAGGAAGAAAAAGCCATGATCTTAGGTCCAATGATCTTGCTCCTCGCAAAAAATTTACATAAATTTCCTTTAAGAGCTAACCACAACCTAATTGAGATCTCTCCAGTCAAAAGGTTAGATTTGTTTTCTTTATGTAGGATGCAGATTGTGTGGCAGCAACCTGATGACAGTTATGAATTCTTCCCACTTGAAACTGCACTCGGCCAAAAAGATATTAACCTAATGGTTGAAGCCTGACTTGCCAAACTTGAGGAACGTCTTTATCAAATTGAAGCTCACCAAGAAACCATGGAGACTATCTTGCAAACTCCAGTTCACACGACTATTAGGATTGACCTCAATCTTGATCAATTCATGACTAGTCTTAGCGAGTTTCCACGACCGCTGACACCATGACACCCAATAAGCTTTTCTTCACTCTTCCTCACTTTTAATTTTTATATTGTCTTTAAATATTGAGGACAATGTGAGTTTTAAGTATGAGGAGGGGTTTGTTGTTTATGCTTTTCCGTTTGTATTGTGATTTTTATTTTTTTGTGCTTTTCATTGAAATTGTTCAAATTTTTTATGCACCATTTGTGTTGCTTTGTTTGTTTGTCACATAGTTTCATGGTGTTGCATGGCATACTTTGTCTTTTTTGCATGGATTTTAACTTTCGTGTTGCATTCCACATGATCATGTCATAATTCTGTTGAAAATATTTTTTCATTTTGTTTTATCATGTTTTATTTCTTGTTGCATTTGCATGATGTTTTAAGTGAATTCCCTACTTAGTTTTTCAATACTTTTGTGTGAGCTTGTCTTTAAACATTTGGTAATTTAAAACCTTAAGTACCTTGAATTTCCAAAAGCCCTCATATACCCATTTGTAAATGACTTGGATTTCTATGCACATTAATTTCAGGAAAAGACAACTCATAGTACTAGAACTAAGAAGGAATAGTTTGGATTCACACGTACTTATGTGAGATTTTGAGACTTTCAAACATTTTAGTTTCTTGTGTGTGTAATTTGAAATGATAAAAGACATTTTTTGTTAGCTCTTTGTTTTATCCTTTTTTCCTTGATTATAACCTTTCATGTTAAACCCTTATTCATCCAATTTGAACCTTTAACCTTTTTCTTATTTTTAACCCGTTTTCACCAATTCTTATTTTGTTCAAAAACTTCAACATTTGTACTCTAAGTTGAGAGAATTTTATTTAGTAATACATTACTAAGTTAATTTTTATGTTAATACCATGATTTAATGTTTAATTAAACATGTCTGCAATTGATTTTTGTGGCTAAATTGTAAAGAAACATAGTTGTCCAATTTTGAATACGTACCGAAAATGTGATGTTGCTATTACCGGAAAAAAAAAAAAGAAGAAAGAAGAAAAGCAACAAGAAAAGAAGTTAAGTGTTTAAGGGCAACCTTGTGTTATGAAGAAAAGATATGTAATTGTTTTTTATTTGCATTAATTGTGTAAATATAAGTGTTGGCATGTATCAATTATTCTTATTGCTCTCTCTCCACTTCTTAAACCCCTATTTTAGCCCTATTACAAGCCAATTTAAAGTCCTTTTTTATCAGCATTTTGGTTTGAACTTTTATAGTGGTTACGATTTGATTTCATGCCAAATTTTGAAAAGACCAGTTATGAATTGATTTGAGTGAAAGCACTTCATCTAAACACTTTCAGAGATAAAGAGTGTAATTTGTGAGGGTGTGAATTTAGCTATCCTCTTTGGAAGCACTACTAGTGTGGAGGCAATCTTTTAAGGTTGTCGGCTAACCTGACATTAGGTGTGTCTCCTCTTGAACCTTTGGTGCATATCGATTTGTGTAGTGTATAATGTGGAGGTAAAATGAATGATTGGGAGTTCAGGTTTTTGATTGTTTTAAGCTATTGAATGCTTGAGAACAAGCATGGTTTAATAGCTTGAGAACAAGCATGATTTAAGTGTGAGGAGATTTGACAGGTTGCATTTCATGCATATTTTATGTTGCCTTTTATGTTTGTTTTGCATGATAATTTATTATTATTAGTGTGTTTTTACTTTTGTTTTGCTTCTTTGGTTGTTTAGGTTAATGGGTGGTGAAACTTAAGGAAATGGTGTTGTGTTTGGTGCAAATTGGGTTTGGACTGCATTACGACATAACCATGTTGCAAGAGACATGTTGATTGGGTTGACTTAGTGCATTGGGTTGAGCGCTGTGGACAAGTGGGCCTCGAAATTTGAGCATTGTGGACAAAGCTGAAGACTTTTACTTAGTTTTTTACTGTTGGAACAATACATCTTAATTATTATTATTATTGTTGTTGTTGTTGTTATTTTGGTAACTATATTTTTAGGGAGAGTTAAGTTTTTGCGAGAGGACATATTTAAACTCTTTTCTCCCCTCTTTGGGTAGCTATTCTTCAACTTTAGAAATAGATTGTACACTCAATTCTTTTGGCTTTCTCTCATCATCATGTGTAACTAAACTCATCTCTAGTTAAGATATTTTCGAAATTCAATTTGTTAAGGTTGTGAGACTATTATTTTAATTGTTATTAAATTATTTGAATATGCATTCAATTTATGTGCTTGTCGTTCTTTTATTATTATTTATGTTAATTGTTCAATTCGGCCGGTTGTGTAATTAACCAAATAATATATTACTATTTAGGATTAATAGAGTGTTTCTCATTAATCCTAATCTAGGTAGCAAATAACTTGAATGAATGTGGTTGGACAATTTTCAATGTTATGACATTGAATGATCCAGTTAA
>CAODLS010503509.1:0-10097 GCA_948243855.1 Flueggea neowawraea
TCGGACTACTCTCCACCCAACTCTGCTTCTCTTCAAGTGTCAAAGTCTCCATCAAGTCCTCATTTATATGAATATCCGGTTCATACATAAATGTCACAGTTGCTGCAGGCGACCATTTTGCATGATCCTTCCCAATCCCCTTCCTTGCAATAGCCCTCAGTCTCAGCTCTTGCCCTCGCCTTAACTTCACGATAATAATTCCTCTACACATTCACAGATAATCATACCAACCATTACCATTCTGAACAACAAAATTAAAGACTTCACAACTCAAACAAGCAAAAACACTAATTTCGGTTGGACATAGTTGAAAAGAGATCAAATACTCAAAAAAAAAAGCATTCCTTTTATTATGTTCAGCAATGATGCAAAACGAAAAAAAGTATCTTCGGCATTGTATCTATTATCCAATTAGAAATTATATTTAAAACCTAAAATATCCTTTAACCCAAATGGTGACGGAAAAAAAAAACATCAAGGCTCGATGGATTCTCTCTGAATCGGTTTGACTAAATTCAGCAATCAAAAGGACCTTATAGGGTAGAAAAAACAAAGCTATTCATATTTTACAAACAATCACGATAAACCAAACACGGTTTTAGGGTTCAGACGCATATACCTTGGCTCAGACGAGTCAAAACCAGCAGCATCAGAGAAATCAACCGGAACAACCAAATGGTCCGAACTGTACAAATCCTTGCTCGTAACATCTAGGGTTTGGTCGTCAAGGCATTTCGCTCGCAAATGGAACTCAACGGAGCAAAACTCGCACTGACCGTCACCGTCGCAAGCGTCACAGTCGCGAGAGAACCGCATGCCCATGGCCTTCTCACTGGTTAGAGGAATGAGGCCGAGTCGATGAGCGATGAACTCGTCGTTGAGGACCGAAGAGTTGGCCTCAATTTCTACGAGGTCGATTGCAGTTGTTTGGACCTCGGCGATCATCACGCGGCGGAGTGCGTTGGCCATGGAGGCGTCAGTGTCGCGGAGCTCGAATTTGCAGTAGTCATCTTTGAGTTCTCGGATTTTAACCTTGGGGAAGCGTTGGTAGGATGCTCCGTCCATATTGTGGCGGTGGTGGTTGTGGTCACACAGCGATACGTTCTTCTGTTCTCCAAAAAACCCAGTCGAGGGGTTTAGGGATGGGATGGTGCTAAATGCTCTTTATATGCAAGAGGGGCTTAATCAAATTTAACCCCCGTTTGCTATAAATAAATTTAAAATCTGAAATTTATTTAAAAATAATTTTTTATTTAAATGTTATAATTTAAAATAAAACATTTAATTAAATTTTATAAAATTATATTTGGTATAATTTAGAATCAAAACTTTATTTACTTTATTTTTTTATATTATCCTCAAACATAATAATTTTAATTTTAATATCGAAATGAGCTTGTTCAAGTGGTGAACAATTCCACCTAAAATGTGAAAGTTCAGGGTTGGAGACGTACAGACATATAAGCTTGCTCCAATATGAGTGTCCTTGACAAAAAGAAAACATAATAATTTTAATAAAATATCGTGGTGTTTGGCACAACTTTTCAAAAGTGAAAAAACTAATTATAAGGTTAAAATTAGATTGTTAACTATTTGATAAAAATAAAAATTTTTAAAAATAATTATGTGGATAGCTGAAATTTAGATATTGGGAAAAAGTGTTTTGTTCTTATACTGCATCAAACGTAATCTTTTTTATTTATATTTTCTTTTACTATGAAAGATCTATCTATTAAACACATGATACCTAAATCTAATAAAAATTAAGCAGATTAATGAAGTTCCACAAAATTGTTTGATAGAGTAATTAGATGCAGGTTAGGACTGCCAGAAAATGCCTAACTGACATAATGCACTTTCACACATTCTTGAATAAGTGTGAAGTTGGGTGAGGTTTTGATACTAAAAAAATTAAGTAATTGATCTTAATTAAAGAATAGATTAGATTGAGAAAAGTTGTAATTTAAAGTTCGAGAATATTAGAATCATTAGGCTTTAGATATATTATTAGCTTTATGTAACATCAAGAATCAAGATTAGTAATTCACAAACTTCAAATGAAATTCTTTGCTAGGATTAATCTGGCCCATAGAATGTGAAAGTCTAGACTTTAGGTATATTATAATTGATTTTCTCTTACAAAACAGTCTTCGTTATTTATTTATTTATTTATTTGATTTTCTAACATGATGGGAATCAAGAGAAAACATTTATGAGAAATAGTTTAGTGACTTATTATGTTGATGTATTCTCCATGTTAGTTCTTGTGTAGCCTATTTCAGAAAACAATTTGGTGTGTAACTTATATATAGATATCAAATATGAAAATACAATCAACCCAAGAAGAGAAGAAAAAAGCATCAAAAGCTGTATTGACTGATAGTGTAACTTTATTATATTGTAACACATGCATCCAAGCTATTCATAAAGGTTTGTGAGTTGGAACTCATTTTAATAATAAAGAATGATGGAAATATGTCATTACAAATTTTTGTAAGGAAAGTGGTTGTGATTATGACAAAATAAAGTTGAAAAATAAGTGGGATATTTTGAAAAGAGATTGGAAGACTTGGAAAGAGTTAATAGGCAAGGACACATGATTAGGATGGGATACAAGGAGGCAAACAATTTAGGCCACCAATGAATGGTGGGATGAGAAAATTAAGGTTAGTTTTAAATTGGTTATATTATAGCAAATGAATTATAATTATATTTACAATTTATGTGAAAATGTTTAAATAAAAAATATATTGTAGGTTGTACTTTGAACTGTAAAGTTTCGATCTTTAGGACTTAAAATCCGAACTTGTGGAAAGGTTGGATGTTATATTTGGAGACACTGTAGCGACATTAGAATTTACTTGGACTCCCTCATCTACTTCATTTCCTCATAATATTGATGTTGCTATTGATGTATCTAGTGAGAGACATATTCCATCAGATGATATTGATGAGTCACTAGAGGAAGATTATGTTCAAAGTTTAGATGATTTCATGAATAGTGGTAATGGGTCACCAAATACTACAAAACTTGATGCCACAACAATTGGTGAGGGATGCCAAATAAGGAGCAAAAAGGACACATTGGGACTAGTTCTCAAGCAAAGATTGGCAAGAAAGGAAGAAAAGGAAAGGAAAAAAAAAAGCCTAGGAGGTGCAACTAAATTAAGAGAAGATATATCTAAATTGGTAGCTAGTGTAGAAAGTAGGAGCAGCTTGATTTCTAAAAAATCTGATCTACCAAGATTTAGTATGATTGAAGTTATGGAAGACATCAAATCTTTGCCTGATATTCTTGTTGGTAGTGAACTTTATTATTGTGCTGCTTATATTTTTGAAAATCAAAGAGATAAGGTTATATTACAATGCGTACTGATGAAGAAAAGTTGGGATGGTTGAAGTTTCAATATGAAAATTTCAAAGGCAAAGGGTATAGTAATTGATGCTAATATTTTATTTTTAGTTTATCACAATTAGTTTGGTTTATAAGAACATTTGCACTTAAATTTTTTTTATATCAATAATTGTATTACGAACAATTTTTTTTTTATGAGAACATATTGGTTTGTGTATTTTTTTTATGTTGGTATTGTGATAAGCTTGTTTATAAAGATTGTGACACATTGCAATTAGATGATGACTATAATAATGAGGATGTTGATTATAATGAAGAACTTGTTGACAGTGATGAGGAGGATTTTTTGAAAACTGTGGCATGCGCAACTACCCCTATTGGAGAGTATTATGCATCATACATACATAAGGAACCTTGTATGATCTCTTATCAGACGGGTGAAATGGCTATTAGAATTACTGCATGATCACGAAAAGCGCAGTGTAAATATGTTTAGAATGAGAAAAGATGTAATAATTCAACTCTTCTGATTTAGGATTCAATTATGGGTTGATGTCTAGTAAAAACATGCCAATAGTGGAGAAAGTATGCATTTGCTTATACATACTTGCTCAATGTGCATCTAATAGGCTTGTTCAAGAGCATTTTCAACACTCAGGTGAAACTATAAGTATAATTTTTTGAGAAGTACTAAATGCAATATGTCTTTTAGCAAAAGACTTGATAAAACCTACGAACCCTAAATTTCGTGAAATGCCACCACAAATTCTACATGACAATAGATACATGCCATATTTCAAGGTAATAATATATCTGACCGTACATTTTATAATGAAACTCAATAAAGTGTAATGCATTTATTTATGCATCTTTATGTCAAATGTTGTGTTTTTTTAATCAGGACTGTATTGGAGGTATTGATGGAACACATGTACAAGCGCAGATAAGTCTAAAAAATCAAATATCATTTATAGGCAAAAAAATCTTTCAACCAAATGTTCATTATCCTTCAAGAAGTTTAGTGCCTCCATGGTTTCCTACTTATCTAAACCTAACCTTTTCAATTCATCTGCAATTTCAGAAGCCAGATAAATGCGTTTGTTGCTATTTGTGATGGCTTTTGCAATCTCTTTCATTAATATAGTCACCTCTATGATTTTTTGAGCAATTAAGTCAAATCTTTTTCTTTTAATTCCTTTAGACGATGTTTTTCATTGTATAGAAGCTGATAATGCATTCTCTTGATTTATTGGTATGGATTGAAAAACTGGTGCTGGTGAGTTGAAGTTGGGAAAATGCTCCTCCTGATCAAATTCCATTTGCATCTCATCAATATCATTGATGTTCATATCATCCTCTGCTTGCCACCTAAGGACTTTCTCTCATGCACTTTAAGAACTATTTTCTATTGCTCTATCTTTTTCAAATAATTTGCGAGCATTTTCTAAAAAATAGAGTTCCTTATCACACACCAACTTGTAATCATGTTTCACCTATATTGAAAAAATACATACAAAGTCAATTTAAAAAGATGCATAATTTAATTGGAATATATGAATGGAGGAGTAAAGTACCTGAATTACACTCTCTCATACACTTGGAGAAGTTTCAATTTTTTTTGTGATATCATACCACCCAAAGCCACTCTTTTTATCCAAGAGTTCAACAACTAAATACATTTGTTTTTGAATATTTTTTTAACATATTCACAGCTTTTGTCTTGTTAACAGTCATTCCAATGTTTTGAAACTCCGTATTAAGACTAACAATAACTGTATTCCAAGCTGTCTTGTTAAATTTCTTCTCATCTTTATTCCCTTTTGTCTTTTCCTCTTTCAAGAGATCAAGAAGTAAGTCCTCTATCCACTATTAAGAATTTCTGAAGAGATTGTAGAACCATCAGATTGCACCAAAAATCATCTTCTAATGATATAATCGCTCTAAGCATTTGGTGAAAATGACGACTTACAGTCTCTCCACTCCGCTGAAAGATAAAATTTACAACATGATTTTTTTTATTATGAGCCAAAATCATTAAAAATTTTGCAACTTTTTCCTCAACACAACTATATTTACTATATTTTAGTAATTTTTTTATGTTTTAATATGTTAACTAAAGTTCTAAATGTTTGTGGCCCCATTCACAATAAATGATGAGAACTATCATGTATTTTTATACGATTTATTAGTTCTTGCCTAACATTGTAGTTATTATATTTATTGTTAAAGTTTAACAACGGTCTTGCAATATATCGGTGGAGAAGTAGCAAGAGAATCAAATATCCAGTATATGCAACAAAAGCTGCAATAGCATTTATGTGAATATCTCTCATGTTCATGAATTTAACAAATAAATTATCACATCAATTGCATATACAATTTGAGCATAAAATTGAATTTTGTCGGACACAAATCTAATTGGAGTCGAATTAAATAACTTAAAAACTGTAATATTACAGTAAAATAACTCTATACTTATTTCATTGCAATTACATATCTATTTTGCATTCCACAAATTGCAGCAAAAGTATATATTATTTTTTGGATCGAGAGCAAAGTATATGTGTTTTTTTTTCAATCGCAAAAATTTGACATTCACTATATAGACAATCATACTGACAACAATCCTTCCAAGCACATAAACTCAAAACTGAATAATGGAGAACCAAAGCAAAGTACAAAAGAAGCCAACTCCTGTAACAAATAAGAAAGCTAAATACAAAAACCAACTAGACCAAATTGACCAAAACACTATACATTTTCAAACTCATATCCCAACTACGCAATTAACAAGGAAACAACAACCCAATAATAAAAAAAAAAAAAAACCAATCTAACAACAACCCAATAATCAAAAAAGAACTTGTGAAACGTTTCCTGCTAACAAAGCATTTCCAAACACAGATAAAATGCAGCCAATTACCAACTTTAATCAAGTGCGACGACGATACTTCATTATTAGAATCTCAATTTGAAGTACAAACAATGACTTTTGGGTGTAAAGTCCCATTTTACATGAAATACAACTTCTCTAATACAAACAAACAGACATAAGTATGACAAGCAAACCATCAACATGTCAAAAAGACGATAGAAAAAATTCCATTCCAACAAAAAACAAGGGCAACACAAAGAAGAAAAAAACATGAAATCAAATGGTGTAGGCTTGAAGCTGAAGAAGGCAGGAAGGAGAGAGTGAACGACTGATGAAACAAATGGTGGTTGAGATTTTTGAGGATGAAACTCGAAAAAGTTGGGAAGGAGAGAGTGAACGATGGATGAAACTCAGAGGATGAAGAAGGCAACAAGGAGAGAGTGAAGTGAATGATGTGGATTAGGTTAAACAAATGGATGATAATTTCAGTATAAGCTATAAAGAGAATGAGTATTATTAGTGAATTTTTTATGGAGTTCATGTTGAAATTCCAGCTATTTTGGTGGGAATTGGGTTAATTATCTTCAATTTTAGAATTGAATTCTATGTTTTTTTGTCTTTCAAACAAAAAAAATATGGAATTGCAAGTGAATTCCACAAAAATTGTCGACTTCATTTATACCAAATAAGGGTAGTAAGGCAGCAATTTTA
This sequence comes from Flueggea neowawraea, assembly GCA_948243855.1. Lineage (NCBI taxonomy): Eukaryota > Viridiplantae > Streptophyta > Magnoliopsida > Malpighiales > Phyllanthaceae > Flueggea > Flueggea neowawraea. The sequence goes on from CAODLS010503509.1 coordinate 6,942, forward strand.
TCAATAATTAATATTGTTTCTTTTCACACTTATACTAACTCCGTCAAAACTTTTTCCATTACTCTAAAGATTATAGTATATTTAGCATATTGTGGTTATCAAAAAACGTGTTATTTTTTTATTTTTTTATGATGCAACATGTCAATTTGCATCTGCTATTTACTCAATTTACCAATCACTTTTAATTAATGCATTAATTTTTTATTATACTTTCTCTTTTTAACCTATTGTATGCTATGGAAGACTTTTCGATTAATAATTAAATGTACTTATTAAGAGTAAAATAAAAAAAAAAACCTCATATATTGTATTTCTAATCTATTGAAAAGAAAAGCAGAAAACGGGCAATAGTAGTAAATTTATAATCATGCATCTATTACATTGTTACTTGAGGAAACTTTTGACCTTAAATTGTTTCAATTATAATGATGTGATTTAGATCCATCCAGTAGATGAAAAGTGAGAAAAAGATCGTAGAATGATAAGAAGTCAAAGTTACAAATGGCAAAATGATACAAACATGAATAATAAGATTTGGTGTGGAAGCAGTGACATACCTATACCTATGGCACCAAATGACGTCTCGTGAGTTTGATAGTAATTTTAGTAGTGAACAGATAAATAATGACCAAATTAAAGGTTAATTATTATTTTTAAGTTCAAGAACTTAAAAATTATTATAATGAACCTATATATATGAGGTATTTGTTGGAGAATTTTTTGGGGATGCCTTGGTTAAGTTTGGAGAGTGGAAGCGAGTTAGAGTGAGGCAAGAAAAATAACACCAAGATTTATAGTGGTTCGGCTAACCATGCCTACGTCCACTATCTAAGTCTCACTTAGGATTTTTACTATAGCGGGGATTGATTACGGCTCAATCCAACAAAGCCTTACACCGATGTTGATTGCGGCTCAAACCTCTAAAGCCACAAGGTTGATTACGGCTCAAACCTCTAAGGCCATTACAATGTTGTTTTTCATAGGTTCATAACCAACTTTTCCCACACTCTCAAAGTGTTTGTAAACAATATTTACAAAATATTGAAGCTCTATGCTAGGAGTACATGTTGACACAATGCTCTTGATCTTCTCTCTAGCTTGATTTTGGTGTTTTGGGGGTGATGGAATGATAAAAATGTTTTAGCCTTGAAATCATATGATCATCCACATTCTTCTGCCCTTCCTTGATGTATTTATAGCTTATTTAAACCATATGACCGTTGGTGTGGAGGAACTAGCCGTTGGAGACTATTTAGAGTCGTTACAGCCTTCTGGAACAAACACAACGTACGTTGCACCAAGCATGCGTACGTTGTCTGCAAATTCTTCAGCTCTACGTACGTTGATCTTCCGTGACGTACATTGATCATAGTCACATCTCCAGATGACGTACGTTGAATCTCCTCTGCGTACGTTGTGCATGTATGACGTACGTTGTTCTTGGTCTGGAACCATCTAGTAGCCTATGTTTCCTTCTGAGCTCACGTCTACGTACATTGTACACTTGTCACGTACGTTGCTCTTCACTATGACGTACGTTGTACCTCGATAATGTACATTGTGGTACTTCCAGTGGCTTGATTTGCAGTTTCGAGCTTTCCAACGTGTTTCACTCTATCTCAAATATTTTGCACATCATCAAAACATAAAAAGGAACTTAATGTTGATCACTCTTGATCCAACAATCTCCTCCTTTTTGATGATGCCAAAACTTTGAAGAATTTAAGCAGTTACATCAAGGCAACAAATTTGATCAAGGATTTCATCCTTGTCAAGAGGTTAGGATTATACAATGTCTGATCATATACAAAAAATAATCACTCCCCCTATCAAAAACAATTTATGAAAATTTTCAAAATTTTCTTTTCTCCACTTCTTTGAAAACAATTTGCACATTGTTTGAAATATTTTGAAAATATCATTTCTCCTCCTATTAAAAAAAATTGGTGCATAATTTTTTAAAACTTCTTTTCTCCCCCTATTTAAAACAAAACAATATCAATAAAAATGAGAGGAGTTGAACGAGTTGAAAAGATAATACCAATGTTGGCATCTCCAATGATGTAGGATATTTGCTCCAAGGTTGTTAAGCCTTCTTGAACGGCGACCCGCTCTGATACTACTTGTTGAAAATTTTTCCAGGGATGCCTTGGTTAAGTTTAGAGAGCGGAAGCGAGTTGGAGTGAGGCAAGAAAACAACACCAAGATTTATAGTGGTTCGGCCAACCATGCCTACGTCCACTACCTAAGTCTCACTTAGGATTTTCACTATAACGGAGATTGATTACGGCTCAATCCAACAAAGCATTACACCGAGGTTGATTGCGGCTCAAACCTCTAAATCTAAGAAGGTTGATTACGACTCACCCCTCTAAGTCCAATAAGGTTGATTACAGCTCATACCTCTAAAGCCAACAAGGTTGATTACGACTCAAACCTCTAAGGCCATTACAATGTTGTTTTCCATAGGTTCAGAACTAACCTTCCCCACACTCTCAAAGTGTTTGTAAATTTTTTTTACAAAATATTGAAGCTCTATGCTAGGAGCACATGTTGACACAATGCTCTTGATCTTCTCTCTAGCTTGATTTTGGTGTTTTGGGGGTGATGGAATGATAAAAATGTTTTAGCCTTGAAAGCATATGATCATTCACATTTTTTTGTCCTTCCTTGATGTATTTATAGCTTCTTTAAACCATATGACCATTGGTGTGGAGAAAATAGCCGTTGGAGACTGTTTAGAGTCGTTACAGCCTTCTGGAGCAAACACAACGTACGTTGCACCAAGCCTGCATACATTGTCTGCAAATTCTTCAGCTCTACGTACGTTGATCTTCCGTGATGTACATTGATCATAGCCACATCTCCAGATGACGTACATTGAATCTCCTATGCGTATGTTGTGACTTCACTACGTACATTGTGCATTTATGACGTACGTTGTTCTTGGTCTGGAACAATCCAGTAGCCTTTGTTTCCTTCTGAGCTCATGTCTACGTACGTTGTACACTTGTCACGTACGTTGTACACTTGTCACGTACGTTGCTCTTCACTATGACGTACGTTGTACCTCGATAACGTACGTTGTGGCACTTCCAGTGGCTTGATTTGCAGTTCCGAGCTTTCCAACGTGTTTCACTCTATTTCAAATATTTT
>CAODLS010503591.1:0-13406 GCA_948243855.1 Flueggea neowawraea
CATTTCTATAAAATTTCTAACCAATTTTTAATCTAATTTCAGCAAATAGAAATAAATGACATCTTATTACACTCTTTTTCTTGTCATCTAGATGTTTGATGATACTGATATAATGCATATAAATTTATGTGTTCGTATGAATATGCTTTATGTCATGTATGCTTCTGAATATGTATTGTGGGTTAAGGTTGTGACAACCTATTTACATCCTTGTACATCTATGAACAATTTTGTACACTTATGATTATATGAACACCTATGTACACCTTTCAACACTTTTGAGTTAAACAACTATGAACAATTATATATATTTACATATATAATTGTTCATTATCTATATATATCTATATATATAATTTTTTGTTCTAGTTTTGGTTCGGTTCGATTCGGATATTACTTTAAGATCCAAACCCGAACCTTTTAAAAAATTCTATTCGGCTCGATTGGGAGAAAGTCAAAAGTCAACGGTTCTAAGAAAGTCAAAAATCAACGATTCTTTTCGGTTCTAGTTCTATTTGGTTCAAATACTTGGTTCGGTTATCTCTAGGCCTCGTGCTCAGCCCTACCTCAGGGACGACAAAGGATTATACATTAAATATATGTTGTGCATTATTATTTTGGGTTGGGGTGTTACAAGAAGCCTGCAACTTCGTCCATGAGGCTCAATTCCCGAGGCCTACTTGTCCACAACACGTGGCCCAATGCAACCAAGTTAGCCCAGTTTTTGTGCCCCCTATGACATTGTCATGTCAAAGTGCAATCTAGAGCCCGTTTCACCACCCATTCACCTAAGCGACCAAAGAAGTAAACAAAATATAAAAGCACACTATTAACAATAATTTATCATGCAAAACAAACATAAAATACAGTATAAAATATCAATGAAATGCAACCTATCATGCACGATTCTTATCCATCAATAAAATGTAGGGAAACCAAATTAACTTAGGAGAACATGGGAAGGCCACTATCTGAAAAGGGATATTTCGTATGGGAAGATAAAAAGGCCAACCATATTAAATTTATATTTACTGTTGTCTTTTGTCTAAGCATAAAGCTTGGTAGCACAGTGTTTATCTTCAGTATGTCATTACTTCACTTTGTAATCAAGATTTGAATTCGTCTTGTTTGCTCATTGGACACGAATTTCATGAGTTTCCACATTTCAAGTGTAAGCTCGCGAGTTCTCTCCTATTAAATTATTTGATTATTGCAATTACTTTGTTCAAGTCTTGACTCTGGTCTCATTTGGGCAAAGTATCCCCTGATTTGTGCCTTGATTTCATTATTTATTCGTTGTGAATCAAAGTGCTAGATTGTTAGGCAGCTCTGAACTCAATTTCACTAACATTTCTTGATTCCCTTGTTGACACCAAGTTAACTCTTCGAGGGAGAGTTCTAGAACACAACATATTATCATATTATCAAGACTGATGTGGTTGATTGTGCTAGAAGGTTATATGTTGAGGTCCAAACACATAAACAAACCCCATAAGAAAATAAATAATAAGAAAAAAGAGAAGAAAACACAAGAGATTTTTAACGTGGTTCGGTCCCTCAATAGACTTACCTCTACGAACTCTACTAAAATAGCATTACAATTTTTAGACGGGAAAATTTGTAAAAATCCTCTTCATTCTCACAAACCTAAGCTCACTCTCTCTAATTAGTTAGCCTAGGATTTGTGATATACAACAACTTTGGCTTAAGACCTATTTAAAGGGGAGAGTCCCCTTGTCCTACTTCAACTTAAACAATGTGAGACAAACACTTTTTCTAAAACTATTCCCAATCAATATGGAATTTGGAGAGTTTTCCCAACATTATCTAAGACTTCGCATGTACCAAATATCTTATATGTTTTAAAGAATTTAGATTGTTTATAAAATCCACTGTATACATCAAAATAATTTACAAAAATCAAAATTTAAAAGCAATTTAGATAAAAGTGCATGTGAAACTGCTTTGAGATTACAAATGGTTTGAAATAGTTGGATAGATTAGAAGTTTTATATTATTATATTATGATTGAAAGAACCTACTTGAAATTAGGAGTGTCAAAATGGGTCACGACACGTGTAACACGAAAAATTAGTGGGTTGAGCTTAAACGGGTTCATGTTATAAACGGGTCGACCCATTTATGACATGAACTAAACGGATCCTGTCGTTGGTCGTGTCATGTCGACCCGCAAACCCGTTTAATATAATATATATAATATATTATATTAAATTATACAAAATATGAGATTAAATTATGCAAAATATGTATGAATTTTTTATTTTTTGATATTTATTTGCGTATGAACTTTGAACATTTTATTTGGATTTTTTGTGGTAATTTTAATTGTATTTTTAATTTGAATTGTGTTGGAATGTTAAATAGGTTAAATGAGTCATAAACGGGTTAAATAGGTCATAAACTGGTTAAATGAGTTGTGTGTAATTGTTTTACGGTTTAAGTGTCTTAAACGAGTTGGCAGATCGTGTCAAATTTTAATAAAAAACACAACTCATTTAATTAAACAGGTTATTATTGTCGTGTCATGTCAACTCATTTAATAATTATGTCATGTCGTGTCAACACGTTTAATAAATGAGTTTTATTCGTGTTTACCTTAATCGTGTCATCAGAATAAGTCAACATGATACGAACACAACCCGTAAATCCGTTTTGACACTCCTACTTGAAATAATCATTGAATGAAAATAAGGGGAAAATTCAAAAGGGGTATTGTTGAAAGCTACATACAGGTAGAACGACGCTCTCTTCGACAAGCCCATTGGAACTATCATCAGAGAAGTTTCCAAAAACAGATTAAATGGACTACACTGTGGCCCATCTACAATTTGGGTCTCTTCACTTCTTGTTAGTTCATGGAGATAGATTTAACTGATCCTTCTTTTGTTTTGCTCTTTTGACTTCGTCGTGAATCTTTCAGGCCTAAGACAAGAAAATAAGAGGAAGGGACGCAAAATTTCATTTCTGAAATCTTTAAATTTCAACTATAACAAATCAGCGATGTTGTTTTTGAAAATATAAAAAGTTGAAAGTATTTGGTAAAATAACAACCTATTTTCTACAAATTTCTCTGCCCTCTTTCTCTGTCTGGCGACGAAAAACGATTCTCTTTCCGCTCTCCTCTATCCCCTTCTCAGTCTCATTCTTCTTCCACTGTCAATTTCCTTGAAGAGTGCAAAGTGTCATTGTCTTTCTTGAATCATGCCATAAATCTTCAAAAATCAACGCAATTGAAGATCTGGTTTGTTTTTCGGATCTGGTTTGCAAAACGTCAATTTGTTGAAGATCTTGAACAAAAATGCTGAGGGGAGAGAGACTGCAACACTGGAAATGAAAGAGACCGGTGGTGGTGAGTGAAGGGAGGCGGCGATGACAATTAGGGTTTCAAAAACCCTAGTTGAACCGCATTTGCACAACTAGTGTAAAATTAGGTTACCAACTCCTAAATTTTCAAAAAAAATTATGAAACAATCCCTGAATTTTTCTACGAAATTCGTGCACAAATCGTACATTATTTTTATACTATTTAGAGTACCTCCGATCACACTCCTTACTATCCTTCTTAAAAATATAATATTTTAGTATTTCAATTATCTCAAATTTTTAATCTAATTTATTCTTACATACAATTTAACTATCTTTTTAATATTTTATTAATAAATTAATAAATAATTTTAACAAGTTTACAGTTTCTCATTAAATTTAAACAAAAATTAACACACAAATAAAAATAAAATAATATTTTTGACTCTTCAAATATAGAGAGCTCGTTAAACATGCTATTGGAGCATATACAACGATGCTCTTTAACATCTTCCTCAAAATATAATATTTTATCTCGCTATTTATTTCGAATTTTGAACTCACCTCTATTTTCACTTAGGTTATCTCCAACCATTCACTCCAAAATGCAGTAGCTACATTAAAAATCTTTCTGACCATTTTACTCCATTTTTAACACCAAATCAAATATTCCAAACATATTCCTCTCCATACCTCTTTTTTATTATTATTTAACAATATAATCTTATATTTAATTATTTCACTTTTTATTTCAGCTAAAAATATATTTTGTTTGTGTTAAATTATATTTATATGAATGTGTTTATGTTTAAAATTAATACAGCATGTGTTTGTAAAATTTTATTTTTTAATTTTTATTATATTTTACAAAAATAAATTAGTAAAAAAATTCAACTAATAAATATATTGATTGATTAAATACACAAATATACCATAAACTACAACTAAAACACATTAGTGAAATGGAAAAAAAATCAAAGCAAAAAAAAAATTGAAAACAAAAAAAACATATGGCATAGTTACAGTGCTATGCCATATATGGTGTAGTATTGTAGCTACACCATGAAATGCAGTAAGAAATGGAGTTCGATTGGACTCCATTTCTTACTGCATTTTCTTCAACGCACGCCAGTTTCTGGCGTGCATTGGAGATACTCTTACAATCTAATTTATTTTTTTAATATTTTACTAATGAATCAACTAATAGTTTTCTTTTGGAGTTATAGTTCCCCAATAAATTTAAAAAATTATTCACCACTTAATACTTTTCATCTAATTTATCAATAAAATATTTATTTTTTAATATATTCTCGCTCCAATACATAAATTTTAGGAAAAAGTTAAAACACAAATAGGACTAAAATAATATATTTGACTTTTCAAAAATAGGAAATATGGTGTACATGCTTTTATACACTTGTTTTATACCAATTGAACACTTTGCTAATTTGGATTAGTCACCCCTTTTTAGAATAAAACAAAATAGTCTGAACTTCTACATTTCTGTCAAATTTAACATGTACTTTAAAAAATATTGAAAAAAACATTGATCCTTAAGAGTTGTATCAAATATATCCTGGCGTTAGTATTCCGTTAGTTTTGTTGTTAATTGTCACGTTGACATGTAAATGTATATAATATGATGGCATGGTTTATCTACATGTCAATGCCACGTGGCATATTTTTAAACTCATTGACACGCAGAAGGTATTGACACGCGCATATCATCATTTTGTACAATATACATGACAACATGACACTTGATGTTAAAAACAAACAAAACACTAACATTGGGGTGGATTTGATACAACTCTCAAAGTTTAGGGTTATTTCCGACATTTTTTAAAGCAAAGGATAAATTTGATAAAAGTATCAAATTTCGAGTTATTTTGATTTATTTGCTTGTGAATTTAGTTTAAAATAATATGAAATTTGAATCAAATTAACTCAAATAAAATAAATCGGTTTAAAATTTAATTTATACACCATTCACACACTATTTGTACAATAGTTTAAACTATTCCGCCAGCATTTGTGCACCAAATATACACTTCTTGTACATTTCTCAACATAAGCCGCAGAAATATCTTTTCTCGTGAAATTTCTTAAATTTCTTACAAGTGATTGGTAATTTCTCGCCCGTGGTCGCAAACGCTGATATTTTTGCAATTAATTTCCTTCTTATTATTTTTTTATAAATAGCTCACCCAGATGGCAATTTTTGTTTGTACAAAAGTGAATATTTCCCAAAAAACTAAATCATCTTTGCAGTTTTCAGAGAAAAAAAAAAAGAAGAGGAAAAACCAAGTTGATTCTTGAATTGTATTCGGGCGGGTCAATCGGGCTAAAATTCTATGCGTAGTAAAGCAGCCATATATAAACGAAGGAAACAAGACGGACAGAGGAAAGGAAGACACCTGCCCTCTCTCTCTCTCTCTCTCTCTCTCTCTCAGAGGAATAAGTAAGAGTGGTGTTTTGACGGTGGGAAGAGAAAATGGAGGAGGCTAGACGACATGAGAAGCAAGTTCTCCTCTTTTACAGCGTGGAGTGCGAAGAGCTTGCCCGCAAAGTAGCCGCTCACTCTGACCTCATCACTCTCCAGACCATCAACTGGAGGTATGGTCTTCTTCTTCTTCTTCTTCTTCTTCTTCTGATTTATTCTTCTTTCTTTGCACTAAATATCTTGTGGGTATGCCTTAAGTTTCTGTATTTCTTGTGTCAGCTTGGTGGATCATTTTTTTGTGAATTTCTACTTGCATAAGTCTGGTCTGAAGTTCCTTTCGTTTATTTGCCCCTTCGAATTTAAGGTATGGTTGATTGGAGTAGGTTCGAACATATGTACTTGATTTAATTTATTCGAAAAAATTCACAGAAAAAATTATGCCTTTTAATTGATTCGTCGTTCAAAGATAAGGCCCATCTGCATGTTTTGGTTGAATTGCGTTGTGAAAATCTAGTAGTTTATTCGTAAATAAGGTAAAGCAACATGTCATAGTTGAATTGCATTGTCAATAATTGAATCGAGAACAAGAAGTGATGGTTATCTGTGTGTTTGATCAGGAATTTTGATGATGGATTTCCAAATCTTTATATAAACAATGCACATGAAATACGAGGCCAGCATGTTGCTTTTCTTGGGGCTTTCAGTTCTCCTGGAGTTATCTTTGAACAGCTTTCTGTCATCTTTGCACTTCCACGATTGTTTGTTGCTTCCTTCACATTGGTTTTGCCTTTCTTTCCAACTGGTTCCTTTGAGCGGATGGAACAAGAAGGGGATGTTGCCACTGCATTCACCATGGCAAGGATATTGTCGAATATTCCAATATCACGTGGTGGCCCCACTAGTCTAGTTATCTATGATATACATGCTTTACAGGTTCACCTTTTTAATTTCTTCTTACCATAAATAAACCAAATGGAAATTTTGTTTTAATACTTCTTTCAACAGTTCTTCCCATGCTTATATATGTGATTGCATTGTATTTCATTTCATTGCCATATACAGGAAAGGTTTTATTTTGGAGACCACGTTTTGCCATTGTTTGAGACTGGCATTCCTTTGCTGAAGCAACGTCTTCACCAACTTCCTGAGTCTGATAAGGTTTGTAGCTTTTAAATGTTGCATGTTTATGATAAGCATATTCAGTTGGCCTATCTTGTGATTGTGGTAATGATTTCGTATTTTACTGCTCTATCTTTTCTTGAGAAATATTATAGCATTGTAGGAATAACTTTATTGAGGCCATTTTTTATTTTTTTAATTATTTCTGATTTTTTCCCCTCAGATTGCTGTGGCATTTCCAGATGAGGGAGCTTGGAAACGATTCCACAAGTTGTTCGAACATTTTCCCATGGTCAGGTTTTTGTTTCTTTTCTGCAGAAATAGATCAAATTCTTTTGGATCCTTATCCCCACATTATGATGCTAATGTGTCACTGAATGTCAGGTGGTGTGCACAAAGGTTCGTGAAGGTGATAAGAGAATTGTTCGTCTCAAAGAGGGTAATCCTGCTGGTTGTCATGTTGTCATTGTTGATGACTTGGTCCAATCAGGAGGTACTCTTATTGAGTGCCAGGTATTGTTATTGTTTAATTTCTACTTCCCAATTATTCATTGTCTGAATCTATTATAATTCAAATGTTTGGGGATATTATATTTTTTATTAGGTTGAATTTAAATGTCTTCTTTCTTTTTCTTTTCTTTTCAATTGTCTTAATTCTCTGATGGGCTATTAATTTTTCGTTGTAGTTGTCTCTAGCCAACTTGTTCAGTAACTAATGTGATATATTTTGTCAATTGATGAATAGGTTGTTTCTCTGAACCTGTTTATCCCTAAATTTCAATGCAGTTTTCTATGGTTGAATTAACCTGAGCTATATATAACTTTTAGGTGTGTAATCTGTTCATGTCACATCTTGGTGCAAATTTACGTGAAATTGGAACAAGTTGTAATATAATCTGACATTTGACTTAAAGTCTGAGGACAAAATCACATCCAGAATTTTAAAGTGCGGCAAGATGCATGATTCAGTTGACTTTCTTGCTCTTCATATATTTTATGTTATGGCTATTAGCAGTTCATTGTCTCAGCTGCTAAAGTTTTAGGAATGAAAAACTCGGAGCTGGTTCGGTAGCCCTACAGTTCATTGAGATGTGAAGTCAGAAGTGAAAAAAACTGCATTTTTTTTTTTGGTTTTGAATGTTTCAATCCAAATTAGAAGTGATCCTTTAACCCATAGATAAATGATTTGAAAGAATCAAGGCAACTGTGAAGTAAGAAATATAAATTGTGGAAAGGATAAAAATTTAGAAGAGATATAGTGTGTTATGATCAGAGAAACTTATTTAGCGTCTCTACTAACACTGTGACTCCTAAAAACAAGTTTGTGGTAGTGTAGAGCAGTGCCCAAACCCTCTATTCTGTTGCCGTGAAAAATGATGTTTGCATTTCTTCCTATTGATTAATTCAGTGTAGCTGCTAGTAACCTTTTTCCTTAAGTAGTTGGTCTTGTATCTCATGTTAATTTTGTTATACGACTGGGATTTAAGACAGTGCTTGCTGTGCTTTACTTTTTCTGATCTTCCAGAAAGTACTGGTAGCACATGGTGCAGCTAAGGTAAGTGCCTATGTGACACACGGGGTATTTCCAAAGCATTCTTGGGAGAGATTCACTCATAAAAATGATGGTAAGACCTGCATTGTCATTGTGATATTATTTGTACGATTTCATTTAATATTTTAGTGCTTAGATGTTCTTGCCCTAACCTCCGGAATCTGATCATAGCATTTCAATTTTTTTTGTAAGAAGGCAGGGAGAAGGCATTTGCATATTTTTGGATCACGGATTCTTGCCCTCTTTCAGTCAAAGCGATAGGAGATAAAGCTCCATTTGAAGTTCTTAGTCTGGCAGGATCAATTGCCGATGCTCTACAAATTTGATGAACATAAGATTTCAATAGATTTTAGCATGTTGAGGACTCATATGTCCCTGTGGAAAATACTAACGGTGCGTGAGGAATTTATGACAGTGAGTTTCGGAAAAATTGAAATTTTTATGAGTTCTTTGTCATAATTAAGATCCATGATTTCTTTACCACTTAATTTCCGTTGATGGTCTCCTGAATGTGCTATTATTTTAATTTATTCTTGTTCAGCTTAACTAAACCAGGTAAGAATGATTTTAATCGTAAACTGTATCATGCTTATTTAAAGAATTTTTGAATATTCAGTTTCCACTAATTGATCCTATTGTTGAAATTAAACAGATGACGGAAAGTGGATTGATCATGTCGCTACTATTAGTCTGTTATTGTCTAAAACTTTTTGACAATTATACATTTTTTTTAATTTTTTTATCTATATGTTGTATTATATGGTAGTTGTAACACCTCATCCGATTCTGATAAGACCTTTTGTAGAACTGCGTTCAATTCCGATTAAACCCTCACTCATTTTAGAATAGATATCTGAGTTTGAAGATGATGTTTATATGATTAAGAATGATAATGATCATTCAGTGAGTTTGGATTTTGAAGATGTTGAATGATAATATTTTTGTAACTTTAGGTGCTATTGAGCTTTGGGAATGATCCGATTCGCGTGCGTAAGGGAATAGCGTTGAATGTGCATGCTGAAAGTTGCAGAACGTATGTCATGGTTAAGCTTAATGTACGTTATCTAGAAATTTGGATAACGTACATTAGCAATGGTGAGACGTATGTTAGAGCGTACGTTAGAGATTATCAATGTACGTTAGCCATTTTGTGATGTACGTTAAGGTTTGATTTTGCAGAACAGAAGATACTGGAAGCATTTTTTACCTCGACAACGTACGTTGGAAATTTGGTGACGTACGTTATGACCTCAAGACGTACTTTAACTTTAGAATAACGTACGTTACGTTTTGTAAATCAGTGAAACTGTGTGTTTTAGGTAAGGGGCACATTAAATACCTTTCACCCGTCACTCTTTGTCCATTACTCATTTTTCACCATTCAAACACACTCTAATTTGTCTCTCATCAAATCCTATTGCTTCTCATTGATTCCTTTCAATTTCTTTAGGTAAGATCATGCCTCTAATCATTTCATTTTGTCATTTTCATGCTTTATTCATGTTTTGGTTTGTTGAGTGTGTGAGTGACAATTTTGAAGGTAGGTTTGGATTTTGATTGTTTTTGTTAGAATAGATGTTATAGGATGTTATCATGATATATTAAGGTTAGAAACACTTAGATTTGGCTTGAGTTTTAAAGATTTGATGTTATTTTGATATAGGTTAGGGTTTAGTCCAAATTTTGGAGATTCTTGATGATTTGATGTTCTTTTTGTGGAAATGATTATAGATTCATGTATTTGAGGTTGATTAGAGTTTATTTTTGAGTGGTTTGGAATGTTGGATATTGGGTTGTACGAATTTTGTGGCATTTTTGAAAAGATTTCTGTTGTAGGGACTAAAATGCAATGTTTTGAATATTTGAGGTCTAGAATATGATTATGAGTTATTTGGAGGACTAATTTGTAATTTTTAAAAATTATAGGTATTGATTTGTAATTTGCTATGACTTTAGGACTATAGTGTAATTTAGAGAAAATTGAGGGACTAAACTGTAATTTTTGAGATTCCCGATTTTTGGCTAGATGTTAGATATTTAATCGCAATAGGATTTAACGTCGTAAAGGGTTTCAGATTCGCATTTGCATTCCATGCATTTTGTATTACCACAATACAACACTTGATTCCACTGTGAATATTTCTGTTTTCAACTCAGTTTGATTTCTGAGGTGACCAGCCATCTACTGGTAGTCCTTGATCAGATTATTCGGCTTGACGTCCAGGTTAATGGGATGTCATCTCTAGACACATAAATTATTTCTTCTAAAATTATATATTTTTTATGTACTCTGGTCTTTGCATGTAATCCGGACTAATTAAATGATAGGAAATTCTAAAATCTGACTTACGTGAAAACCTCTGTAGTATGCAAATCTATTTTGAAACTATTCTATTTTCTATAATTAATATTTTGTTTTGTGATTATATATATTTATTTTCTATAATAAGTATTCTGATTTGAGATTTATTGTATTTCTATAATAAATTGTTTGTTCTGCATACATGTCTGCTATTTCTGATTATGTATTTTTTTTTGTGGCAATAGTCTACATGTGCCTAAGTAACTAGTATTTGCCTAAGCGGTCATCTGTTGCCTAAGTGGCCAATATATGCGTAAGTGGCTATTCGTTGCCCAAGTGGCTATTCTCTGTCTCTGGAATTATCTTGTAATACCTTGTCCATTCCGATTGGACTCCTATAGCTAATCGCTCAATTTCGATTCGATTTTGGAGTTTTTTTTATAATGATTTGATGATTTGGATGATGATTTGATGTTTCATGTTGGGTTATGGATGTATTTTTTTAGAGGATTAGGTGTTATAGAAGCCCGAGAGAGGTCCGATGTACGTTTGGATGTGTTTAATGTCGAGTATGTGGACTGGAGTGTGGACAACGTACGTTAGCATTAAGCACAATGCCGAGGCAAGCAAGACGTAAGTTAAGGAAGGCAGACCATACGTTATCAGGGCTTAGGATGATCAACGTACATTGGAACTCTTGAAGACGTACGTTGTGGTGTGTTTCTTTCGAATAGTGACTTTTGTGAGCTCTACAACATGCGTTGTTCACTCACAGCATACATTGCATGCGAAACAATGTATGTTGCCTTTGTAAAACGCTGAAATGCACCGTTTTAGTCTGTAGCTCATTTAAACCCTACCAACCCGATGAGTTTCACATTTACTCCGTCCCATTCACTTTCTTCTCCCTCAGAGCACTCCCTCATTGTCTTCCAACGTTCCTAATCCATTTTTTAGGTAAGAATTGGATCTTTTCTTCTCTTTTTCCTATATTTTGCGCATCAAATCTGTTGGTTCCTTTTTTATCAGAATTTGCTAGGGTTTGAATTTCTGGATGATTCTTGATGAATGGATGTTTGGGGTTGCTAGAATATGTTAGCTAGGACTTAGATTAACAAGAATCAAGCCTTGAATCAAGAGATTTGATGAGTTTTTGGTGGAGTTAGGATTAGTTTTGGGTTTGGTGGATTTTGGCTGAAATTGTTGTTTATTTGGTGGATTTGTTGATTAGATTATGTTTCTGAGGTTGAGATTGACCAATGTGAGTGTTTGGTTTCGATGTTTGTTGGTCGAATTGAGAGTTTGATATTTTTGAGATTAATTTATGCATCTATTAGTTTTGCAAATTTTTGAAATTTTTTCTTCATATTTGTAATTTTTAAAAATCTGAAGTATATAATTGTAATTTTAAAAACTTGAAGTTTAGATTTGTAATTTTAGAAAAACTTGGAGATGTATTTGTAATTTTGAAGAACTAGATTAGTTTAGTAATTTCTGAGAATTTGAGGACTTATTAAGGAATTCTGATTCTTGAACTTAGATTAACATCTGTTTTGATAAGATTTGAATTTGCTTAGTCCCCCTATTGTATGCATCCATGATGTATGTTTTATTGCGAAAGTTTTCGAAATGATTTTCAAAACACTACTACTTATGTATCGTGTGTGTATATGTATACGTCCTTATACCTGCGTGTGGCATTTTCACACTGTTTTCAAAATAGTCTTTGTGAGGCACGTATGAGGCATCATAGAGTGTCATTCATCGTTGGATTCTTACCCCCTTTCTTTTTGTTTTGTCTATGTTTATTCTTATCCTACAGATGATTTTGTGGATCGAGTTCTTCTGCAACCCGATACTCGGTGAGATATTTTGAAGTGGTAGTTAGCACCCTTTTGTTTGGGCCCTCATTAGTTACTTTTTGTTACTCGCTCCACACCGTAAAACTTGTGGGTGTATGATTTTGTATATTTATTCGTCATTTGATATGTTTTAATTTCTTTTTAAATTATTTATTATTATTACTCTTCTGTTATGAAAATTTATGTTTTATAGAAATTGAATTTCTATTTAGTTATCGGTATTAAAAGGTTTTAAAAGTTGTTTGCAACTTAATTTTTGTATAAGTTCTATTTCTCTAAGGCTTGTAAGGGTTGGGTTGAGTTGGGTTGGCTCTCGCAGACGGTTCGTCTCGTACGCCGGTAATGGTCTAAAAACGGATCGTGACATGTTTGTTAAGCTATTAAGACAATTATTTAGATTCCATATGATTGCATGTTGTATGCAATATTTGTGAACCGTTTTCGTAAAATGGTTTTCTATATATATATATATATTGTGTGTGTGTGTGTGTACATTGATATTGTTGGAGAATTTTCCCGGAGATGCCTTGGTTGAGTTTGGAGAGTGGAAGCGAGTTGAAATGAAGAGAGTAAACAACACCGCATTTATAGTGGCTCGGCCAACCATGCCTACATCCACTACCTAAGTCTCACTTAGGATTTTCACTAACAAAGATTGATTATGGCTCAATCCAACAAATCCTTACACCAAGGTTGATTACGACTCACATCTCTAAAGCCAATAAGGTTGATTGCGGCTCACCCCTCTAAGGCCAATAAGGTTGATTATGCTCACCCCTCTAAAGCCTACAATGTTGATTATGT
>CAODLS010503646.1:0-11758 GCA_948243855.1 Flueggea neowawraea
TTGAGGCACTTTCTCTGGCGCTACTTGGCAGATGCTCTCCCGACACAGGTTAATATGTTCAAAACAGGCTTGGTCAGCTTACCAACTTCTAATGTTTGCAACATGAAGGATGAAACAATAGCTCATATCTTCCTAGAATGCAGCCATTCTCGTCCAGTTTGGCTGGGTTTTGATTTAACTATTCATGTGAATAACATCAACCAAATTACTTTTGAACAATGGTGGCAGAATATGGAGGAGCTAAGCAGCAAGGAGGAGGGTAGAGTGGTGGAATATTGTGTGGTGGTGTGTTGGTTCCTCTGAAAGAAAGAAACAGACTCATTTTTGACAAGATTGATCCAGGCCCTTGAAGAAGTTTGAGTCGAATTAAAGAGTTTATTACTGATTTGCATAATACAATCTGGGCTGAGAAGGTGTTCATCAACAAAAAACAAGAAAGGTCGGCCAAGAAATGGACCAAACCGGATAGAGGTAAGATAAAAATTAGTTGTGATGCTTCTTATTGTGCGAAAAAGGGTGTTGCAGGTCTGGTGGCATTGGCAAGGGACTTGAATGGCCTAATTCTTGATGCTAATGCAACAAGGAAGATAATTGATGGCAGCTAAGGTGGAGGCAATTCGCATAGGAGTTATGCTGGCTATCAAGCACAAGTGGAAAAGAATTATGGTGGAGTCCAATTCTAAAGCTATTGTGCAAGTTCTAAAAGATTCTGCAGAGGAGTACAGAGGGCATGTAGTAGCTTTGCTTAATCATATTAAAATCATTAGTAATATGTTTGATTCATGTGATTTTATTTGGATAGGAAGGGTCCAAAATAGAGTAGCTGATTTTTGTGCAAAAATTGTAAGGACTAGTGAATGGTCACCTGGATTATTTTGTAACCCCCTGATCCTATTAGCAACTGGATAAGGGAAGATTATGCTTTAGGTTAAGGAATATATCTCCCATTGGCCAAAAAAAATTAATAGGGCATATGTGCCATCCATACTCAATAAAATACCTTATGAGTTGTGGAAAAATAGAAAGCCTAACATTTCCTACTTTCATGTTTTTAGTTGCAAGTGCTTTGTTCAAAACAATGGGAAAGATACCTTAGAAGAATTTTATGCTAAATCCAATGAGAGTATTTTTCTCCATTATTCTTCTATAATTAAGGCTTATAGAGTTTACTACAAGAGGCTTAAAAAGGTTGAGGAATCAATTAATGTCATTTTTTATGAAACTAACCATTTTGTGCCAAGTATGGATGATGATGAACGCAATCCAAGTTTCATGAACTAAATGAAGTATATGCACATCAATGATAAAGAAAATGATTCATTTCAACAACCTCAAGATGAATCCTAGAATATAGAGCCAAAAGAGTTGCCTAAGGAATGGAGATATGCAAAGTATCACCCAAAGGAACAAATCGTTGGAGATATTTCAAAGGCTGTAACCACTAGATCTTCACTTCAAATTGTAGCAAATTTTGCCTTTATTTCACAAGTGGTTCCCAAGGATGTGAATGATGCATTAGAACATGAATATTAAATTCATTCAATGTAAGAAGAACTAAATCAATTTACAAGGAATGAAGTGTGGGAGATAATTCCTAAACCGGATGGAGAAATGGTCATTGGTACCAAATGGGTGTTTAGAAACAAAGAAGATGAAGATGGAAAGGTTGTGAAGAATAAATCTAGACTGGTTGCACAAGAATATCTACAAGAAAAAGGCATTGATTTTGAAGAAACTTTTTCTCCAGTAGCTAGACTTGAAGCAATCAGAATTCTCTGTGCATATGCATGTTTCAAGGACTTCAAGTTGTTTCAAATGGATGTGAAGAGTGATTTCTTAAATGGTTACATCAAGGAAGGGGTATATGTGAAACAACCTCCTGAATTTGAAGATCCTCACAATCCAAATCATGTCTTCAAGTTGAAAAGGGCTCTTTATGGTCTAAAGCAAGCTCCTAGAGTTGGTACCAACTATAGGTGATAGATTCGATCCCAATAAGAGATGGAATGGAAATCCAAGAAGGGGGTGAATTGGATTTCTAGCAAGTTAAAAACGTTTTTGCAAATATTTTGCAAACTAAACAAATAACAAAGTTCTTTTCAAACCAATATCAAAGTTAAATGTGGAAGCAACTAAAGATCCAATCCACACACACAACAATATAAATCAAATGCAAAATAAAGAGAGAAAGGGAGAGAGAAATTAAAACCCAATATTTATAGTGGTTCGGCCAACCATGCCTACGTTCACTACTTAAGTCTTATTTAGGTTTTTCACTATCTCCTCACTTGCAGGTGGAGGAAAACAGGTACACCTTATTTTTGCAGGATTAACAAGAAAATTGTTACACCTAGGTTTTGTGGGCTCAACAAGAAAACCGTTACACCTTGTTTTAAGGACAAAACAAGAAAATTAAATCTCTAATTTTTGCGGGATTAAATAGGAAATCGGACCACTAGTTTTTGCAGGCTGAACTAGCAAATCGAACTATTAGTTTTTATGGGCTAAACTAGAAAACCGAACTACTTATTTTTGCAGGATCAACAAGCAAACTGAAACACTAGTTTTCTAAGTCTCACTAGCAACCACTCTTGTTTTTATAAGGCTTAACAAGGAAACATATATACCCTTAATCAAATCATTTGATTGTTACAAAATGTGTTCTCGAAACACAAATTTATTGCTCATGCCAAACCCAAATATGTTTGCATATGAATAGCTCAAATGGGTTAGAAAGGTAGAGAAGAGAGTTAAAGTGAATAACAAGTTTCCCAAAGGTCTCACTTGTCTTCTTTCTTCTCTGTGACATCTATTTATATCCAATCTTAGAAATATAGCCATTGTGTGTGTGTGTGTGTGTGAGAGAGAGAGAGAGAGAATTCTGTTTTAATTGACGTCACCTTCAACAACGTGCGTTGTACATCATCTACATGCGTTGTACTTTAGTCCAACCAAGTTCAGTGTGTCTTGATAGCAAGTCTACATGCGTTGCAAGAACTTCAGTATTCACTGCCTTGTGATATTTGGCATCTACGTGCCTTAGTCCCCCTCAATGTGCGTTGATCATCTTATCAGCGTGCATTGTATCTTGTTCTACGGGCGTTGATATTTGTTCCAAAAAATGCATTTTCACCCAGACACTCTTCAATGCGCCTTGTACCTTATGCAACGTGCGTTGTTGGCTTCATCTCAAGATCGTACCTTTGATACACTTCAGCGTGTCAGAGAATATTCAAATTTAAATCCCAAGGAGCATATTGGCTTTGTCCTGATCTGATCATCATCAACGTGACTTGTATTACTTGTAACGTACGTTGAGCAGCTTCATCAAAGATTGTACCTTTGCCCATCAATGTGCCTTGCTTGCGGATCAAAGTCTTTTCCATCAATCTAAACTCTCGACAACGTGTGTTGATTGTATGCAATGTACATTAACCAACACTTGATGTCACTGCTTCTGATTGTCATTCAATCAACGTTTGCTTCCACATCAATGCGCCTTAATTCCATTTCATCATGATCAATGTGGGATGCAAAGGCATAACGTGCCTTGTAGCCAGATATCAGCAAGTCTGCAACTTTGCACTTCTTTCATGGAAGTTTTGCACTCATCATCATCAAAACTGAACTCAACATGAAAGGTTAAGCCAATTTCTCTTGGAGAACAACTTCATAGAGGTAAAGTGGATAATACTCTTTTCATTAAACATAAAAAAGATAATTTACTTTTGGTGCAAATTTATGTAGATGACATTATATTTGGTGCTACAAACCTATCTTTATGAGATAAGTTTTCTGAGTTGATGCAAAAATAATTTGAGACAAGCATGATGGGAGAGCTTAGTCACTTTCTCAGATTGTAAATTAAGTAAACAAAGTATGGCATCTTCATCAATCAAAGAAAATACATCAGTGATATGTTGAAAAAGTATGGGATGGAGAGTGAAAAATTTGCTTCAACTCCAATGAGTACTACAACGAAGCTCACCAAAGATGAACATGGCAAAAGAGTAAATGAAAAGATATATAGAGGTATGATTGGATCACTTCTTTATCTTACTGCAAGTATACTTGATATTATATTTTGTGTTTGTCTATGTGCACATTTTCAATCATGTCCTAGAGAGTCACATTTAAAAGTGGTTAAAAGAATTTTTTGGTACTTTGATTGGAACAAAAAATGTTGGTCTTTGGTATCCAAAGAATGATTTCTTTGATCTTGTTGGCTATAGTGATGCTGACCATGTAGGAAGCCAACTTGACAGGAAAAGCACTTCGAGTACTTGTCAATTCTTGGGAAACGCACGTGTGTATTGGTTTTCCAAGAAACAAAATTGTGTTGCATTGTCCACTGCTAAATCTGAATATGTAGCAGCTGGGAGTTATATTGCACAAGTTTTGTGGATTAAACAACAGCTTTTGGATTTTCCAATTCGTCTTTCCAAAATACGTATCAAATGTGACAATACAAGTACCATTAATATTTCCAAAAATCTCATTCAACATTCTAGGACAAAGCATATTGACCTTAAACATCATTTCATTAGAGATCACATTCCCAAGAGAGACATTGAACTTGATTTTTTTCCGCAAATGATCAGCTTGCTGACATTTTAACAAAATCCCTTTATGAAAAACAATTTGTTTCTATTCATAGGTTCATTGGCATGTGTGAATTGAATGAATTTTGATTGAGTGTTTATTGTATATAATTCATGTTTATATTCATTTAGTTATGCATTCGTAAATATCTTGAATTGATTCAGGATATTGTGTTACGCACGTAGATGATGTGGTAAGCACGTAGATAAGTTGATGTAGTGGCTGGGGTTGAAGTATTTTTTTAACAAAGTACGTTGGTGATGATTAACGTCCGTAGACCATTGATCATGATTTTTTTTTGAGAGGTTTGAAGAACATCAAGGTAAGTTATTGGGAAACCATGGACGTTAGTGTTCCACTGAAACTTTTTGATTTTAGGTATTAATGTATAATGTACATAGATGAAGGATCAACGTACGTAGTTGGATATTTCACTTTGACGTTAAAAAGGAATAAAGTACACAGACATAACATGGTTTTTGGCATTAAGGCACGTAATTGGTGAATAACGAACGTAAATGCCATGAACTCGATCTAAGCGCGTTGTTGAGGTGGCAACGGATGTAGAGGTATTTACCATGCCTACTTCCTGCTTTATACTTTTTAAGAAACCTTCAACAATGTTCGTAGATGATGTCAAACACGTGTAAGTCTTTATAGACTATCATCGTTAGCGCCCGTTATTCATTAACTACGCACGTAGATACCTACAGACTACCAAAATTTCATATCCCGCCTAAATTTTCACTTTTCAAAAATTAAACTGCCTAGACTTTTCACTATTTACCCAATAAAGAAATATCTTCTCTTTGTCATTTCACCTCTATTTCAAACTAACTTTATCTCTATATTTGTCAAAATATCTCAAAAATATCTATCTCTCTCAAACACTCAAACTCTCTCAACTCTCCAAAACCCTAATAACTCCCATAGATACCCATCCGTAACATCTCTACTTTTGTTTGCACCACCAAAATCCTCTGAGAATGGTGAAACAGGCTGAGAAAAGAACAAAGAAGGCTGATAATGTCCCTGATACATAAAAGGGTGAACCATCAAAAGGAATCAAGAGGCCACGGTTTAAAAGAATTCAGAAATCAGAGGGTAAAGGTAAGAAAGTCTATACTCTTTCTAAAAAGGATAGGAAACGTGTTGTGATTGATGAAGAATATGGCTCTGATAGATTTGTTGATGATGTTGCTGAAAGGAAGTATAAAATTTTAGAACTTACTAAATTTTTGGATTTTAGAGTCTTTGACTTTAGGAGTTTGAAAGAAGGAGGGTTAGATATGACAAAAGATTTTGTGAAATTCGAATTGAAAGAATTTTGTGCTGAGGGAAGAAACTTTTATCCTGATTTAGTTCATAAGTTTTATGCCAATGCTAGCATATACGAAAGTTATGAAGATGAACTTAGTGTGGAGTTTGAAGTTGGCTTTAAGAGCAGAGTAAATGGAAATGAAATCAGAATTACTAATGAGTTGTTGCATAAACTCTTCAAGTTACCAATGACTGTATGCATTCCAAAGAATGGGAAAGAAAAGGAGAAGGAAATCATTAATGAAGAGGGAAAATTGGTTGTTGTAGATAAGGATGAAATAGGAAATTTTATGCTTAATTAAAGCAAGGTTGTTGAAGTTGATCCTGAGTTGATTGATCAGAACGACCTTAGAGCGTATTGGAGAATGGTGCATCTTGCACTGACCAAGGTGATTAATCCTAGATCTGACACATAAAATTCAATAACTTTTCAAGATGAGATTGCGATTTATCTACTAATGAATGGAAGAGAAATTCATTTAACAATCATGGTTCTGAATTTGATGACGGAAAAGGTTTGGAGTTTCAACAAACCTACCTTTGTTCACTTGGATAAACAGAGAAAGGAAAGCATTGTTGGACTATGCTTTTGCTCTTCTTAGTTGTGTTTTTGAGAGTTGAAAGAATAAAAATGAACACTTGCGACTTAGAGTGGTTCGGCCAATTCTCGATGTCTACGTCCACTACCTAAGTTCCTCACTTAGGATTTCCAAATTCACTATAAGATGATTGATTCTGAATCAATCCAACAAGTCCAATACAACGAGGTTGATTGTAGCTCACACCTTCAAGGCTAACACAAGGTTGATTCCCAGCTCACACCTCTAAGGCCAAAACAAGGTTGATTGCTCCCTAATCTCACACCTTTAAAGTCCTTACAATGTTGTTTTCTATAGGATAACAACAAACCTGACACTAACTCAAAGTGTTTACAGAACCCTTACAAGGTTTACAACTCAGTGTCAAAGTAGTGGGATTTTGGTGTAAGTGAATAAAGCAAGAATACCTACAAACAAGACTAATTTTGAGCACCAAATGTAGATTTGTTATAGCAAGGAGTTAGGTGCTTATTTATGCCCTTAAATCACCTATTTATAGTTTTTTAGACACCCTTCAAGTTGATAGAGCCGTTGGAATAGTGTAGAGACCAGTTGGAAATCAATCATGAAGCATTTTTTATGTTGACAGCTTCCACTAGTCGACTACCCAAGTCACTAGTCGACTCATGGCTTTAGATTCGCTTCTTTGTTCTTCATTAGTTGACTCACCAACTCCATGGGTCGACTACCGACCTTATTAGTTGATTCATGCCTTCACCAGTCGACTACCAAGCTCCTTTGTCACTTCTATTTGTCTGCCAATCGACTCGCCACTTTCTTCAGTCGACTACTCAATGTTTGGAACATAGTTTCTTGACTTTTCTTTGTCTTCTTTGCTCATGAATTTGTTTCTTTCTCAAAGATAATCTTACTAAGTTTTGTACATTAATCAAAACATAGAAGGAATCAAATATTAACCATAATTGGTTCAACAATCTCCCCCTTTTTGACTGATGACAAAACTTAGGATGAATTGAATTCTCCCACGTTTGTACCTATCAAATTTTAGCACAAATTTGATCAAGGCATGACATTTTTAGTCCAAAAAATCATATAGCTCAATATATTTTTCAAAGTGAAAAAATTCTCTCCCCCTTTTTCTTTGCTTTAAACTCTTCTTGAAGTTTATTTGAAAAATTCTCTTGATACCAATTTTTGAAAATTTCCCATTTATACTCTATAGCTTTATATTTTTCCCTGAATTATTATGCACATAAACTTTCATTCTTTCTATTATTTCTCTCCCCTTTTTGACATCAATAAAAAAATGCAAAATAAGCTCCCCCTATCAAAAACAATTTATGCATAGAAAAAAAAGTTCTTTTCTCCCCCCTCTGTAAAATAATTTGTGCATAAATTGAAAAGCATCTATTTTCCCCTATTTGTTTCAAATTTATGCACTTATTTAAACTATTTTCAAAACACCACATTCAACCTTCAGGAAACTATAAACAATCAAACAATAAATGCATGAAAATTAAAAGATTAA
Organism: Flueggea neowawraea; assembly: GCA_948243855.1. Taxonomy (NCBI): domain Eukaryota; kingdom Viridiplantae; phylum Streptophyta; class Magnoliopsida; order Malpighiales; family Phyllanthaceae; genus Flueggea; species Flueggea neowawraea. The sequence goes on from CAODLS010503646.1 coordinate 8,011, forward strand.
GGATTTAGGATTACCTTATGTGTCGATAGGCACAAGTACACCAATGGATCGCCATCATCACTAGATGAAGAACTATCATCTCTTCTTCTTCTTCTTCTTCTTCTTCTTCTTCTTCTTCTTCTTCTTTTTCTTCTTCTTCTTCTTCTTCTTCTTCTTCTTCTTCTTCTTCTTCTTCTTCTTTTTCTTCTTCTTTTCAAGTGTTTTCTTCTTGTTTCTTGCTTTTGACTCCATTGAATCCTTCTTCTTTTCCATCAAGTTTTTATATTTCATGAATTTCTTGGAGTAGAAATTCATTTCTTTATCATCTTCAACATCACTACTTGAGCTTTCATCACTTTCCTCTTCTTAGATATGTGTAAGCTTTTAGGGCCAATCCATACTTGGGTCTTCCACTTCTTGACCTTAGCACAATCTTATAATTTATGAGTGAGCCAACTAGGGCATTAAACTCTAATGAATTTAAATATTTTGACTCCATAATGGTCATGACCATTGCATCCCATTCTTGAGGCAAAACAACTCAAGATCTTTTTCACCTTCTTGCTACTAGAGATTGGTGTTCCAAGAGAAGCAATACCATTTGTAATTTCAGCAAAGTGATCAAGCATACTAGTGATGCATTCTCTATCCTTCATGGTGAATAACTCATAGTCATGTAAAAGCATATTGATTTTGGTTTCTTTAACTTGAGTTGTGCCTTCATGAGTAACTTCTAGCATCTCCCATATTTCCTTTTCAATTTCACAAGAATATATTCTATTGTGCTTTTTTTCAAAGCACAATACAAGATTTGAGTAGCCTTGGAGTTTGGACTAATAGACTTCCAATCTTCATTGTTGAAATCTTTATACTCTTTAGGTGTGCCATCTTCATTCTTGATAATTTTAAGACCAAGAACAATCACCTTCCAAAGCTCTATATCATATTCTTGAATAAAAATAGACATATTTTTCTTCGAAGAAATAAAATTAGAACCATCAAATAAAAAGGGGGATAAAAAGAGAAGCACCGGGAACATGTGGTGTAGGAGGATCAAAATCCATTATTTTGATGCAGATCTTTGCTTCAAGGTTGTTAAGCCTTCTTAAATGGAGACCCTCTCTGATACCACTTGTTGGACTATGTTTTCAGTCTTCTTAGTTGTGTTGCTGAGAGTTGAGAGAAGAAAAATGAACACATGCGATTTAGAGTGGTTCGGTCAATTCTCGATGCCTACGTCCACTACCTAAGTTCCTCACTTAGGATTTCTGAATTCACTATACGATGATTGATTCTGACTCAATCCAACAAGGCCAATACAACGAGGTTAATTGCAGCTCGCACCTTCAAAGCTAACACAAGGTTGATTCTTGGCTCACACCTCTAAGGCCAACACAAGGTTGACTTCTCCCTAGGCTCACACCTCTAAAGCCCTTACAATGTCATTTTATATAGGCTAACAACAAAACTGACACTAACTCAAAGTGTTTACAGAACCCTTACAAGGTTTACAACTCAATGTCAAATTAGTGGGATTTTGGTGTAAGTGAATGAAGCAAGAATACCTACAAACAAGACTAATTTTGAGCACCAATGTAGATTTTTTATAGCAAGGAGTTAGGTGCTTATTTCTGTCCTTCAAGGCTCTATTCATAGTGTTTGAGACACCCTTCAAGTTGATAGAGCCGTTGGAATAGTGTAGAGACTCATTAGAAATCAATCATGAAGCATTTTTTATGTTGACAGCTTCCACTAGTGGACTACCCAAGTCACTAGTCGACTCATGGCTTCGGATTCACTTCTTTGTTCTTCATTAGTCGACTCACTAACTCCATGCGATGACTACCCAACTTACATATCCGTTATATATGACTGTTGTGCATCACGTGGACGTCATTTCTAGTCAATTTGAGCATCATGATCTTCATGGATCGACTCACCAACTCCATGGATCGAATACTGACCTCATTAGTCTACTCATACCTTCACCAGTCAACTACCAAGATCCTTTGTCATTTTTGTTTGTCCACCAGTCGACTCGCAACTTTCGTCAGTCGACTAGTCAAGGTCTGGAACATCTCTTCTTGGCTTTTCTTTGTTTTCTTTGCTCATGAATTTGTTTTCTTTATCAAAGATAATCTTACTAAGTTTTCTTTGTTCGGTCACGTCGACAGACGGTCGGTCGCTAGAGAAGAAAACGACATGTCGTTCGAGTCGCCAGACGACCAGTCGTTCGTGTCCACAGGAGCCGGATTCTCACTTAACAAAACGACGTCGTTTTGAGCAAGCAAAACGATGCCGTTTTGACCCAAACTCAGCAGCCCAGATTTTCTTTTCTTCTCTTTTTCTTCGTTCTTTCTTTTCTTCACCGAAACTGAAACTCTCTCTCTCACGATCTGACTCTCTCTCTCTCTCATCTCTCTTCCTCGTCGGCCGAACGAATTTTCGGAGGTAACATCTCTCTCTCTCCTCTTTTCTTTGGTTATTTTCTTGAGTTTTTTTGGGAGAGTTGACCGAATTAATTTTTGAATTTTGGGAGTGATTTTTGATGATTTTCGGATGGATGTTTATGGGGTTTTGATGGGGAGAGTTGGAAGAACATGAATCTAGGTAAGAAATGGAATATTGGAGGATTTTTTATGGAAGGGCAATTCGGTCCGAAATCTGTTTTGATCGTTTGGCTCAGTTTTTGGATGAACCGAGGTTAGATTTAGACTCCTTAGGTGATTTTGAGTTGAATGGTATGGTTGAAAACATTGGGTTATGGTTGGCTCGGGATTATGGACTATTTGATGTTATTTTGCAACGAAATGACTAAAAGTGAAGTTTGCCATATTCTGAACATTTTGAGGACTGAAATTGATATTGGACAATTAGGAACTGAATCTGAATTGTGCATAGTGGAAGAATTATAATTTTAAAGAACTTAGGATAAAATGGTAATTTTAGAAAATTGAGGGATTAAATATTAATTTTAAATTATTTAGAAAATTTATTTAGAAATCTTGAAAGGTTTGAAGACTAATATTTAATTTTCTGATGTTTTGGGAATTAAATAGTAATTTTAAAAAGTTCGGGAACTGATCTATAATTTTACACCGGGTGTAATAATTTGTCAGTTATGTTAGACTTTGGGCCGAAATAATTTTCAGGGTTGTTAGAGTATTTGGGTTTCATATGCATTTGCACGTATTTCAGTACAATCACGGTACCATGACTAATTTGTGAATGCATTGTTTGTTCCAGCTCTGCGTGGTTTCTGAGGAGACCATTCATTCACCAGTGGACCGTGCTCAGGATTATTGCTCGACGTCCAGGTAAGTGTGGTAGCACTTTAGACACGTAGGTTGTGTCCTCTAAAATCTGTATATGTTTTTTTGTGCTGAACTTGGTATGAAACTGGAATTAATAAAGGATAGAGAATCCTAAAAATATGACTTATGGGATAACCTTGGTTGTGGAAACCAGTTTTGAAAATTATTTTGTTTCCGAAAAAAATAAATATTAAGTTTTTAATATTTATTTATTTTGATCTCTGCAATCAATGTTTTGGGTTTTGAAAATATATTCCAGAGCGAATATATTTTATTTGAAATAATTATTGTTTCTGAGTATTAAATGTTTTTGGAATAAATACCTTGTTTGAAAGGATTTTTATCATTTTTGAGAAAATGATATATTCATTCAATATGGTATTCATTGGAATATTTTGAATAAATTTTGAAATGTTTTGGTGAAATGCTTTGTTTTGGGACACCCAACTACGTGA
>CAODLS010503650.1:0-15950 GCA_948243855.1 Flueggea neowawraea
GATCACTCTCTCTCTCCATCACACATATGCATATAGGGTGTTGAGGATGAGATCTCAATGGCTCATCATATTTTGTATCTAACTGATAGAGTTGTCTTGTCTTATATGTTGTGTAAATCTGATATTGTTAATGTAATGATATTGGAGATTGAACATGTTGCTATTTCTTTTGCATTGTTATGCTTGTATTGATATGTGTTATTAGATTTACGTGAATATGTGTTATAAGGGTATGGGTGTTATAATCTTTGTATTTTCAATGGTGCAAGGGATAGTGAACATACTTGGGTCCTTTTTCTTTGTTGGTAGTTTCTTATGAATCATGGTAGCAACATTTTCTGGACCATCCACTACATTCTCCCTTGATACTCTCTTTTTCTTAGTGCAAAACCCTTTGAGAAATTCAACATATTTAGGCCAATGATTAATTGAATCAAGTAAAGGAGTGTTTACCTCAATCTTTCGGAATGTCTCCATCATGTCTTTTTCATGCTCGCCCCTTCTGCACTCAACTAACTTCTCTTGAAAGAACAGGTCATCCTCACAAACTGAAATTGGGTCCAAATTCAGAACTTGAGTTTCTACCTCGTGACTTGCAGCTTTGATTTCGTCCTCTAGCTCATTATTTTCCTTAATTTCAGTTTTTAATAGCTTGATAAAGTATCCCATAATCTCATATGCATCAGCTCTACTGAATCATGTAAGCCTTCGAGGGAAAGGAATGCCATCGAACCTAAAGAATGGCTTTGGAGCCTCTGTTATCATCTTATGGCTTATGTCAAGGCCTTGACGTACATCACACGAAGTATCAGGTTCATAAAATTCCTCTTCATCCTTCAATGTGATCGCATCAACATGTTGGATTGGATCAATAACAATTTCTACAGGCAATTCATATTGATTCTCTAGATTATTGAGTGAAGCAGCTAGTTCAACGATTTGATCTAGCACGTCTTGCATACTAGCCTATGTTTGCTGCTGAAACTGTTGTAATTGTTGAGCACAATTTTGTTGGAGTTGTTGAGTTGTTGCAACCAGATTTTTCATCATCTCCTCCAATGATTGAATTCTATCTTCAAGGTCAAGCTGTGGAGGAGTTGGTAATTCAGGCTAAAATTGATGAAAAGTTTATGGCTTCCCTCTATAGTTGAAATTCGGATGCTCCCACCATCCTGAGTGGCAAGCTCTTGAAGAAGGGTTAGCCATATTACCGTATCCATATGGGTCAAATTGAGAATTTGAGAATGAGTCATATTGAGGCATCGAGCATATGCTGCTTGGATAGCTTAGAGAAGCACGAATGCTACAGGACTGAACTTGATTCCTGAAACCCATTTGATCCATAATAGAAGTTAATTTTGAAAGCATATATTTAAGTTCAAAAATATCTACGTCGTGTGAGCTTAGGTTGAAGCCGAAGTGATGCAAGCTCCTATCCATGATCAAAACAATTTTTTTTTTCAAATTGAAATAAGACAACAAATAATTAAATAACAAAGCAACTAGACAATATCTTTGACACCAGTCCCCGGCAACAGCGCCAAATTTTGATTGGTGTCAAACCAGCAAATTAAATTACCTACTCAGAATATAAATATGAATACAGTGGCGAGCATAGTCGAATCCTCAGGGACCAGTAAAGTTAAGTGTAATTGCAAAAATAAAACAGTAAATAATAAAGTTGTTTGGAAAAGAGTTTGTGAGTAGCAAAATTAAACTGAATGAAGAAAGCAGTTAACAATTGCAGAATTAAAAGAAACGAAAATCAATAATATGAAGGCCTAGTCAAGGTGTCGTCTCGGTATCACTTCTCAAATTGATCATAGGAATGAAATATAAATCTCAATTATTCACATAGGTAAGTTATAGTTACAGGTGACACACTCAGTAACCAATTTCTACATACTATTTTGGTAGCACCTGGACACCCTGCAGACTAATTCCCTTACAAATAAACAACCCTCGAGGCTACTAAAGGATTGTGAGTTTGAGAGAGTTTAAAGTGAAAAGGATTGTGAACCAAAGTGAGTCGGGTTGGCATTTTTATAGATCTGTGACCCATTGGTCGACTCCCCAACCTCGCGAGTCGACTACCCAAGAACTTCCTCACCTGTTGACTACCCACTTGGTTAGTCGACTACCCAATCCATGGGTCGACTAGTGGGGCTGAAACTCCACAATTTGATTTCTTCCGCTTCTCCCATTTGATCCAATCGAATACCAACACGATCAAAGGTCCTAATCCACTTGAAAGCATCATCAAACATATAATACTCAACTCCAAACACTAAACTATTGGATCAAGGGTGATTAACATTAAGTTCCTTTTTATGTTTTGATGATAAGCAAAACGTTTGACTTGAAGAGAAACAAGTTGGAAAGCTCGGGTTGAGAAATAAGCCACTGCAAGTGCTTCAAGTACGTTAGAAATGTTTCACGTACGTGAGAAAGGGTCTGAAGACAAGCAGAAGCCACTGGAACCCTCTGAAGCATATTTCATGTACGTGTGTTTTAATTAACGTACGTAATATATAGTTTCACGTACGCAAAGCTTGATTAAAGATGATCAACGTACATAACATGTATTGTAATGTACGTGAGTTGCAAAGATTCTCAGATGATGTACGTGAGAATAAAGTGTCATACGTGAAAGTGGCACAGGCAGCTGCAACGGGTAGAAATGTACTCCAATGGCTATTTTATCTCCACCAACGGTCATATCACTTAGAGAGGCTATAAATACATCAATGAAGGGCAAAAAAATGTGGATGATCATACGGATTCAAGTCCCAATCATTTTCATCATTCCCCTCACTTCAAAACACCAAATCAAACTAGAGATTAAGATCAAGAGCATCAATTTTATACAACCAAACTCTAGCATAGAACCTTCATCTTTTGTAAATAGTTTTGTATACACTTTAAGCGTGAGAAAGGTTTGTTGTAACCTAGAGAAAACAACATTGTAATGGCTTTAGAGGTTTGAGCCATAATCAACCTTGTAGACTTTAGAGGAGTTAGTCATAATCAATCTTGTAAGCTTTAGAGGGGTGAGCCGTAATCAACCTTGTTGGCCTTAGAAGTTTGAGCCGTAATCAACCTTGTAGGCTTTAGAGGGGTGAGCCGTAATCAAACTTATTGGCCTTAGAGGTTTGAGTCGTAATCAACCTTGTTGGCTTTAGAAGTGTGAACCGCAATCAACCTTGGTGTAAGGCTTTGTTGGATTGAGCCGGAATCAATCTCCGTTATAGTGAAAAGCCTAAGTGAAACTTAGGTAGTAGACGTATGCATGGTTGTTCGAACCACTATAAATTGCAGTGTTTTCTCTCTTCACTCCAACTTGCTTCCGCTATCCAAACTCAACCAAGGCATTCCCGGGAAAATTCTCCAAAATAAACATCATCATAAACATTCAAAGATCAAATTTATATTCCAAATTATCCCAAAGATCAAATTGGGCTAGATCAAAGAACTACAGGAATTCTAACCGAAACGGGCGGGGTATTACACATTGTTTGATGATCATCATTAATTTTGGTCGAGTTTAGTGCAGCTAAATTAAGTAAAATGAAATTGTAATTCTATTGAATTTACACTTGTTTGAGAATAATATATAATTTTTAAGTCATATGAAAATAAAAAAGATAATAAAGCAATTACCATTTAGTTCTACATATTCACTAATTTGTACTTTATATCTATGTTATTATTACTCTTTGAAAAGATCTTAAATATACTAATTACTAAGATAAAAAGAGTTGATATAGACAAATTAAATATGCATTTTTTAAAAACTAAATCAAAGAATAGCAATGTTTTAGTCATTGTAACAAAAAAAAAAGATAAATCACTAAGATCTTCTTACATGGAGTTTTTATTGAATAATTTATTAGTTTGATGTTCACCAAAAAAATTATTTAAATATATTGTAATTGTATGAAATTTTTACATGAAGTCTATATGTTTTTATCACAATTAAAACAAAATAACATCTTAAACATATCACGTGCAACACACGTGCAATTTGTTGAAAAATAATTGAGGAAGGAGTGATATAAGCAGTTGGAGGTGGATTTTTAGATTTAGCTCTCAATTTTGGCAAAGGAGCCAAAATAAAGCTTGTTCACTCAAAATCCAACTCTCAATTCCCCCGCACATCACTTTCCAACCCTCTCCTAAAATCCACCTCTCAATTCCCCCACACATCACTTTCCAACCCTCTCTCAAAATCCACCTCTCAATTCCTTGCACATCACTTTCCAACCCTGTCTCAAAATCCACCTCTCAATTCCTTGCACATCATTGTCCAACCCTCATGTTCTCCTACTATGTAAGCTTTATGTTGTTTCTGTTAAGAGAAAAATTAGGTAGTCCCATTTGCCGAAGAAAAGTAAACAAAGTATGTGTCACGACCCGATTTGGGCCGGTGATAGGCGTATAAGGTGAACTGTCTATGGAAACCCAACTCATCTTGCACAAGCCTCGAAGATACAGATATTCTACCCAGACATTTATTTATCAAAACATTCATTTGATAAAATACGATATATATGAAAAATATTATGAATATAATACTATCAAAATAAGTATGAAACCGTCATAATATATTCAAAATCCAAAATAGAAAAATATAGCCCAGTATCCCCACAGAAACTCGGTATGGAACTCTAACAACAAAATACAAAAGTAGAGCCCGAACGAAGGCACTCACTGAGTAGCAAAGAATGCATCACTGGTGACGGGGTGCTGAACAGATACTGAGCGTCAAAATATATCTGCCAAACATGCAAAGGAGATAGACAGAAATAAAATGGAGGTCAGGACCCAGTGAGGAAATAGCACTCCAGATTGCCTCATGAGTGTCTCACACAGATAGTTTTGAAAAACCATTCAAAAGATATCGCACACGCATATACTGATATATCATATATACACACTATGTATGTAATAGTTTTCAAAAAACGTTTTACCAAAATGTTTGCATACAGAGCAGACAGCATGCATTCAAACAGTATTATAGTATACACACACACACACACATATATATATAACAGGGTCATAATATAGGACTATAACAGAGTGTACAGAATAGCATTGTGGACTCAGCCACTAGACAAAACAGAGTATGTATCTGGCCGAATACACAGCTACCACTTTACCCCCGACAAATAGGGTCTTCATAGAGCATTAATATATCAAAAGTTACGTACCCCGTAACTAGGTGTCCCGGATCAGAATATATTAATTACAATAATATAACAGACTGACATGCATAACAGATTTCCATATTTTCAAAAAACATATATATATATATACCAATATATATATTAACAGAGTAAAAACGTTGGTTATTACAAACCACATAAGTCTGATTAATAATTAGTCAAATAGTTATTAGTCAGATTTTATGCCATATCCCGACACAGCAAAAACGATATAAGTAGGAAGACACAGCCTATGTGTCTGAAGATGTCATTTCACTCACCTGGAATCTGAAGCAAAGGATCCAGTCAAGCATCACTGGTAGGTGGCTGGTCATGCTGGCAGGAATAGGAAGCTGGAATAGATACATCCATAACAGATATCAGAAAAATGATGCTGGTACTGTGGCGGTATCGGATGAATGATGTGCATATGAAGATGCAGACGCTCAAAGATGCAGAAACTCTAATCTGAATGATAAACCATCATTCACAACCCAAAATTCAAAACCCATGTAAAATTACAGTTTGGTCCCCGACCACTGTAAAATTATGTTGTAGTCTCCGAGACCCGACTAAGTTCTAAATAGCCCTCAAAGCATAGTGGAATTTCTAACTACTCTTCGAAGTAGTTAGAATTCCCAAAATAGACTCCCACTAAGAAGTACTAAGATGTGCAAAATTACACATTTAATCCCTCAGAACAAAGCCTTACTCGAGTAACCAATAGGGCTTACTCGAGTGATACCAACAACGGCTTACTTGAGTAAGCCAGATTCGCTTACTCGAGTAACCCGTGTTCATCACTTACTCGAGTGAGTCATCTGCTTACTCAAGTAAGACCCTGCCGAGATCATACCCAACTCGAACAAACCTCGATTTCACCAATGAAAATCGATACCTAACACCCACATTGACTCGACTCAAGCCCCTGAACTCAAATATAGAGTCAAAATCATCAACGCAACTCGGAAACACACTAAATCAACCCAAAACCAATAAGTTTGAAACTCATTCACAAACATGTTCGATTTATATGAATCCAAGCCTACATTATGTGTTAATGGACTCCTAAAGTCCTGAAATCACATCACTTAACACCCATTCTAACAGAAATAGCCTACATCCGAACCTAGGAGCATTTATTCAAACCCTAGAATGAACATTCATGCAAAATGATGGAAAATGAAAGAATGAGAGGTAGAGAGACACAATATTACCTCAAGAGATGTCTAGGAAGGAACGAGATCCAACCGAAATGGCTTCTGGATGAACTAGCAGTGATTTGAATGAGAGGAAACAGAATGAGATCAAAGAAATTAGGTGGGGTATATATAGACTGCTGCCCGAAACGACACTGTTTTACACACTGGGTGCATATCTCACTCGAGTGACACATCCCTCACTCGAGTAACCAAATGACTCACTTGAGTAATGAATACTAGCCTCATCTCACTCGAGTAAGACCTAACAGCTTACTCGAGTAATCCATAGTCCATATCACTTGAGTAACACACCAAAGCTTACTCGAGTAATACATCTCAACACCATAAGTCACCCACTAGACACTCCAATCGATCGAGATCGACTAGGGGCGGAACCAAAAACTATAGAAAGCTATATCGAAATCCGACGGGGTATTACAGTATGTGCCCCTAGCATTTGTCTCTAGTTAGCCCGGCGTCTTATCAATATTAGCACCGCCTCAGCAAAAAATCACAAAAGCACTATATATTGATAGCCAAGCCTTTGTTCTTGTGTGACAAATGCAATTAAAAATTCCAAAGTCAGCAATGGAAGGAATTCGACGCTTTGTTTCCTTTGTTAGCACGTTTTTTTGTACCCACATTCCAATTTTTCGTAAGGAAATATCACACACCAACATTCCAAGCGTAGAAGGTAATTTGCGTAATTTTTTGGTACGTAATTTGTTAGTTTTCTCTGGATATCTTTACTTTTGTGTAATTTATTTTTCCTTTGATTATTGTAGGCTCTACAAAATCTGTGGAATTCAATAGCCAAGCTGAAAAATCTGCAAAGAGGAAGCGGGAGAACCAATACAGAGGAATTCGTCAGCGCAAAGGGGGAAAATGCGTTGCTGACATTCGTGTCCCTGGGAGCGGGGATCGTCGCTGGCTTGGAACATTTAATGCTGCTGAAGAAGCTGTTAAAGCATTTGATGCTGGGGCACGCAGATTCCATGGTAAGAAAGCTAAGTTGAACTTCCCTGATGAAGCTCCACGTGCTTCGCCTAAGCGATCGGTTCAGACAAATAGTCAAAAATCGATCCCCAGAGCAAGTGTGGTTCAGAATTTCAGTTATACAAGCAAATCAGAATATGACTGTTTCAATACCCCTCTTCCTCCAAATGGAGATACCAGGATCAAATCCTTTACTCCATCGGACAATAACCCTGTGTATTTTAATTTTGACCAGGGCAGCAACTCGTTTGACTGTTCTGACTTTGGCGGGGTAGAACAGGTCGCAAAGACTCCTGTAATCTCCTCTGTGCTTTTGTGTACTCCGGAAATTTACGACCCTTTGTATTTGGAGGATGCTAACCCGAGTAAAAAGTTGAAATCAGGCACTGAAAATGTGGTTTCCGCTGAAGATAACAGTGGAAAATCCTTGTCTGAAGATCTGTTTGCTTTTGACAACCAGATGCCATATCTTGAGGAGAGCTGCGAAGCGTCGCATGATGGTTTCCTGAATGGAGAAGCGACTCAGGATGGAGGAAATGCAATGGAACTGTGGAGCTTCGTCTCAGAATCGTAAATCAGTTGATAAAATAACTGATGTTGGTTAGTTTGTTAGAGTCTGTGATGCTTCCGGCTGAATCAGCAGAGTTAGTTAGCTGGAGTCAGCTATTTTTCTTCTTCTGCAAGTCTAGGATTATTCTCGGCTCAATTGCTTCTATACATATGAAGCTTGTACATTCATTTGTTAGGGAGTCTATTGATCGAATCTTACCTGGCTTGTTAGCTCTTGAAAATAAACCAGCTTGTACAAACACAGCTGAAGATGGTTGTCTGTCCAGGATGGAGATGCAAAGGTTACACTTGGTCAGAAATTACAGTTTATTGTATGATCATTATTCCCATTCGACTCTTACTATCATTACTAATTATCCAATTTCAGCAAATAGGTCATGGCCATATGCAGTAGTTTGTAAAAATATTACCGTCATTATGAAAAGCTCATATGTCATGCAATAAAATTGAACATCGTAAGTCAGTACTTGGCAATACTAAAGCTGGGAAGCCGAAATCTTTGAATATCGATGTTCAATCCCCATTTTTTCAGAGCGTCTAGATTGACAATGACAGATATGACTGCCCTGTTTTTGATCATCTTTATGCTCAAGTAAGCCATTCAGCTCAAGAAATAACACAAAAGTGCAATCAACATATTTACTATTACTAACGACGACACAAAATCAAAAGCTTTTGAAACAAACATTTAAAGGGATATGATGAAAAAGTAACAGACTTACTTTGTAGCATCAGATCCTGCCAAAGTTCCATCTCCTTCCCCAACTGCGGTTAATTAAATGAAACTTAGTCGGCGTCACCCCTTAACTATTACTTTGTGTTTTGTGACTTCACTTCTTGACTGATTTTTTTGGCTTGGCTTCTTGGTTGAATTAAAATGCAATTAGTTGAGTGTTTTATAAAACACAAATCCAGATACAAAAGCAGAATTTATATGGTTAGATAGTTTAGAAAGAAGAACATGTACATATTTAGAATTATGAAATATATAATAAAATAAATTAGAAATTGGTTCGCACATTTAATAATTAGGGGCTGTGGCATGGAGCTAAATAATTTAGGAGTTTTTGGATGTAATAAGCCAAAATTTTAGGGGTGTAGCTAACAAAAACAAGTGGAACAGTAATGCAGTTGACCACAAAATTGATAAATTGATGGGATCATAGGGAGTCCCATGCCAAAATAGAGGAGTCTCTTTGTAAGTTTTTTTGTTAGCAAAAAGGAAGCAGAGACTACCGATAGTGTCGTACTCTGCTGGGCATGACTATGCATGCAAATACTGTGGAATGTTGCTTTGCTCAGTAATAGCTGAGGAAAATTCACTACAATACTCGCTGGGAGCCTAACGGAAGAATATACCCGCAGGGATATCTGGAACAATCTCGGGAAGACGGTGGTGTGCCTGGAACCCGAGTCTTTTTGTAAGTCTGAACTCATTTGTGTCTAATATATTAATTAGTACTATAATTTTAGGATTGACTTCCAATACAATTTTATGAAATGTAAATGCGACCCCAACAAATGCTTGTCCGCCAAACAAATTCCTAGGAAACAGCCTAAGTATTGTTTTAGCCCATAACCCGGGCTTCAGTGGAGGGTTTGACCAAAGAAAGAAGCTTAACTCAATTTAAAATTACACAGCACAAACTGGTGTTTTCTTTAAATTAAACTTGGTTACCACCTGTTGATATTAGAAACCATCACCAAATTATAATTCTATTAGTATAACAACAGTATATTCATGTAATGCATTTACAAATAATAATATGATCTTAGACCACATTTGCGTACGAAGAAACCCGGAAAATTAACAACAGTTAATTCTGAATCAAACAGTGTTATCAATGTTCTTCATATTTCTATCCTAACGTGAAAAATTAGTGAGAAGGACCACCATTAGCCTACTAAATTTGTAACAGTAAAATGGGCAAAAGAGTGAGATAATGAATATTGATGTAACTCGACCACAGCTCACTCTACCATGTATATGTTGCCACACTAAAAAGGTAAATGTTATAATTTAATTTTAATAACTTAATAAATTGAAGTAAATAAAGTAAATGTTATTATTAGGTCAAAACGATATAATTTCGAACATAGTTAAAGACTTGAAGTAACATCTATAAATTATACTTTAAAAATAATATCATAAATCTTATACCATAAACCTCAACTCCTAATTTCTACACTAATATTATTAAACATTTACATCTTTTAATTAATATTCAAAGTATAATAAGTTAATAATACACCTTCAACGGTATATATGATATTTATAAATTTTAATTTATTTAATGGTTGTAAATTTGGTGTACAAAAGTATGCATGTACAAAAGTGTACACAACCTGAAATTTAGATGTATAAAAGTGTACATAACATAAAATTTAAATGTACAAAGGTGTTATTTTACAAACTTAAGGACTAATTTACAATTTCATGAAAACTAAGGGACTTAACGTATAATATAAACACGTACACAAGACAAGTCTAGACAGCTTGAACTAGAATGATTGCACTCTAATGGCTAGTACAACAACTCCAACCGCTACAAGATCATCAAGCACATACAACCACCTCTAGCATAGTGCTATCTTTGTATTCCTTTTGTATACATTTTGGGTGGAAAAAATTTGTTGTTAGCCCAAAAAATAATGTTATAAGGGTTTTAGAGGAGTGAGTCTAGAGTAAAATCAACCTTGTTTAGACATTTCAATACTCTAAACTCTATATCCTTAACTCAATTAAACTTCTAGTAAGTCATAATATAAATATATATACCTTATATATTATACTTTAAACTCTATACTATAAAATTGATTAAACTACTTGTAACGTTTATATACTATACCATAAACTCTATACCCTAAACCCCAAACACGCTAAATGCTATTGTTATTAGCATTAAGTAAAATACACACTAAATGTTATTATTTTTTTGAACATTTGGTAAGTTTTATGAACCACTTAAATCTTTCAATTACAACTATAAAAAAATCTCAATTAACCAAAATAAGTTTTTTAAAAAATTAATATTTAAAGTATAATTATATAACTTATAAATAACAAATATTTATTATTATAAACTATATTTTATACATATATATATATATATATTTGAGTTTTTGATCATCTAAAAAAATATTCAATATATTATTAATTTTTATAAAATTCAAGTATAAGTTATAAAGTCAATAATACAAGTCCCAAGGGTTGGATTTAGTGATAATTAGCTAATATTTATAATTAAAAGTTTCGGTTCAATCCTTTAGTGAGTTAAAGAGAAAAATGAAAAAATACTTTAATTTTTAGTTCACCACTACCTTTTTTTTTAAAAAAAAAGTCAATACTATGCAGTATTGACTCACAAATTGAAAAAAAAAAAACACACTCACACACGCTGAGTCACTCAAAACACACAGATTGCAGCCCTAGTCCCACCCACACACACTCACTCTGCGTCTCTACCTCACACTCCCTCTCGTCTCTCATTCAAACAAGTGAACAACCCCAGCCGCACCCACCCATCCTTCTCCGCCGCTGGTCTTTCAAGCCACCGTCCTTCTCCATCCGCCGCTCTTCCTCCTCTAGATCTGTCTCTCCGTCCGCTGCTCTACCTCTTGTCTCTCCGTCCGCCATTCTACCTCTTGCAGATATGACCTATCATTAGAAAGACTTGAAAAAATAGCTGAAAGAGGTTACTTGTGTTTTAAATGAAAAAATCTCAACTTTTCTTGATTTATTAACTGCCTTACTGCAATCAACTTAGTAGTTTGGACAACTGATCGGCACGATTTTGTAAACTGACTTGAGTTGAGACATAAGATTATTTTAACTCAAACACCAATATTTTTCTTAGTTAAAATTATTGTTTTAACGACTTTCAGAATTATATTTAATTGTTCAGGAAAAATCTTATACATGACAAATAAACCCTATCTAACTCTGTTATGTGACAATATAAATACTATTTTAGAAGAAAGTGATGGAAATAAAATTCTTAATTCTAAAATCCAAACTAATAAATAAAGAAACAATTTCTTCTCATCACCTTTTGGGGAGGCTGAGCCGACGGCAGCCCCCACTCCACCCCTCTCCTTACCCCCATCGTGTTCTTTTCCTCCTCCTCTCCTCTCCCCTACGCCATTCCTTTACTCCACCCCTTTCCTTCCCTTCCCTCTTCTGTTTTGTTTATGCCCAATAATGATAGATCTAGTTGCTTTTTGCCAGATCTACTTGTTTTTAGGGTTGGTCCCTTTGTTATCATGACGGTTGTCCATGACCTTGTCTGGATTTTGTCCCGTTTTCTACCCCCTACAGGTGGGTCTACTTGTTGTCTCTGCTAGTGGTCGATGTTCTGGTGGTGGTGGTGGTGGTCGGATTTCGGCGATTAGTGGTTGTCTTTTTTATGGGAGGTCCGACTACTGGTTGTTGGCTCCACGAAAGTACGCCTGAGGTCTTGTCCGGATCCAGCTCAAGATCCAGCCTTTGTGATACGAGGCGTTTTGGCAACACTATTGATGCGGAGCGTTTTGATGATGTTCTGGAAGTTTGAAGAAACAAAGGAGGGGACCACTATCCATTATGTTATTGTATTCCTGTTGTTTTCCATTTCACTTTCTGGCAAGTTGTCATTTTGTTTTGGATTCAGTTACAGCAATTGGCAGAGACCTATATGTATGAGAGATTTTTGTATTCGTCATCATGAAAAAGGAATAGAACAATTCCTCTCCTCTCATAACCTCCCACTCTGTATTTCTTCCTTTTATACTGTTTTCTCTGTCTTCTCCTCTTAATTCTTCCTCTCTTTCTTTAAATCGTATCATCTGGTATCAGAGATGGTGGTCCTCTGCCATGGTTGAAGGGGCACGTCTCCAGGAACTCTGCCATGACTTAACAACCATGGTGGAAGAATCGGAGCGACGACAAGAAGCTCGATTGACAGCTAAAATGGATGAGATCAACTCTCTCCTCAATGGTCTTAGCATACAAAACAGGGAAGTTTTAGCTTCTCAGAATACTGAAGGTCAGAGTAGCCAAGCTGACACTTCTGATCGAAGGAACCTTCCTTCCCATTATGGATCTACCCATAAACTCGAGTTTCCAAAGTTTGATGGGGAAGACTTCCGTGGGTGGGCGACGAAGGCTGAATGTTACTTTGAAGTGGAAGAAATACCCTCTCACATGAAAGTCAAGGTTGCTGCCTCTCAGTTTATTGGGAAGGCTCTACAATGGCATCAGGGGTATGTGAAACTCAATGGCTTGAATGCTTATCAGGATTGGGACCGGTATGTTCAGAGCATGGGACCCCGATTTGGAGCTCCCGTCCATGACAATCCACTTGCAGACTTACGCAATTTGAGACAAACAGGAACATTACAGGGGTATATTGACGAGTTTGACATGCTTTACCCTAGAGTGGAGATCCAGGAAGGACAAGCTGTAAGTTTCTTCATTTCGGGTCTTGAAGCTGCCCTCCAAACGCCTGTAAGAATGTTTAAACCAACTAATCTTGCCGAAGCTTATTCCTTAGCCAGATTGCAAGAGTTAACGGTTTAGGCCTTGCGAGGTCATTCTCCATCTATTCCCTCACCCTTGTTTCCTAGCAAAGCAACCAATACCTATACCTCTCCTAAAACTCTCTCAGAATCCCCAAAAATTCACTCTGACTGCCACACCAAGATGAACAACAATTTCACTCCTAATTTAGGCCTTTTACCCACTCCAAATACCCCAAAACTTACTAAACACAACATATCTTATATTTCCCCACCAAAGAACCTTAAGGACATGACAAGTAAGACTCTCAATGAGAAACGTGCTAAGGGTTTGTGTTTTTGGTGTGATGAGAAATTTACTCCGGGCCATAAGTGTAAGAAAAGGCAGGTGTTCATGCGGCAGTTACAGGTCGATACTAATGGTGGTGAAGAAGCGAAGGAGGATGTGTTTGAGGATTGCGCAACAGACGAGGGATGGCAAATGTCACTCCATGCCCTAAATGGGAGCAGTGGAGAAAACACCATGAGGTTGACTGGTTATTATGGTAAGCAACGAATACATATCCTCATTGACACTGGCAGTACCCATAACTTTGTGAGTGAGGATCTAGCTAAGAAAATTAAGGCCGACCTGAAGAAATGGTCACTCCTTGGCTTGTAATGCTATGATTCCACAATTTAAGCGGAAGATGCAGGGGTAGGAATTCATTGCTAACGTCTTCCTCCTCCCTCTGGAATGTTACGATTTGATTTTAGGGGTGCAATGGCTCTCAACCTTGGGAGATATATTGTGGAATTTCCAGGACCTGACCATGACATTCAAAGTTCATCAAAGGTTGCACTCTCTTAAAGGAAAAGCGGAGCAACCAATAAAGATGGTGAGTGTACACAGGTTTGAGAAGATTATGACTCGCCCTGCTGAAATCGCAATGCAACATCTGCTGGCTCCACCAGAACTTTTTGCTATCACAGGAATCAGTACACATAAGGAAGAGGATTGGCCATCGCTACTAAAATTGTTGGATCAACATCCCTAGGTGTTTGATGAAACCGTCATTTTACCTCCTCACAGGAGCCATGATCACCGAATAGATCTCAAGGAAGGAACTAATCCTATCAACATCCGGCTGTGTCATTATGCTGGAATCCAAAAAGATGAAATCAAAAAAATGGCCAGGGATATGTTGGACTCTGGAGTTATTAGACAACAGCCACAGCCCCTTTGCTAGTCCGGTGGTTTTGGTCAAGAAGAAAGACAGAACATGGCGAATGTGCATTGATTATAAGGCCCTTAATCAAGCAACTATCAAAAGCAAATACCCAATTCCGGTCATCGAAGAACTTTTGGAGGAATTGGGAGGCTCCAAGGTGTTTTCAAAAATCGATTTAAGATTGGGATATTGGCAAATCAGGATGGACCCACGGGATGTGCACAAGACAGCCTTTAAAACTCATGAGGGATACTATGAGTTTTTGGCAATGCCTTTCGGCCTTACCAATGTGCCCTCCACCTTCCAACATGTCATGAACAGTGTGTTCCGACCTTTTTTACGAAAGTTTGTGCTTTTTTTTATGACATTTTGATTTATAGCAGGACACGTGAGGAGCATCTTGATCACTTGGCAAAGGTGTTGCAGACCTTAGAACGCCACCAGTTGTTCGCAAAAAGGAAGAAATGTATATTTGGTTGCTCTCATATTGAGTACTTAGGCCATATCATCACCCCTGATGGAGTAAAGACTAAGCTGAAAAATATTGAAGCAGTTCAGACTTGGCCGACCCCGAAGTCAGTTAAGCAATTGCGGGGTTTCTTGGGATTGACCGGCTACTACCGCCGATTTGTGGCCAACTATGGTAAGATTGCTCGCCCTCTCACTGATTTGTTAAAGAAGGATTCCTTCATATGGAGTACAATTGCTCAGGAATCTTTCGATAAGCTGAAGGAAGCTCTAGTCACAACCTCGGTGCTAGCTATGCCAAATTTCCAAGAGGTTTTTGTTATTGAGACCGATGCCTCTGGAGATGGTATTGGGGCAGTTCTCATGCAACATGGACATCCACTAGCTTTCATTAGTAAGGCTTTAGCTCCCAAGCATCAGTTACTTTTGATCTACGAGAAGGAGATGATGGCGATCCTCTTTGCCATAAAAAAATGGGTGGCTTATGTAGTCAATTGACATTTTGTGATTCGGACTGATCACCAGAGTTTAAAACACTTCCTGGAGCAGCGGCTTACCACGCCATCTCAACAAGCTTGGATGGCTCAATTAATGCAATATGACTATGAGATTCAATTCAAGCAAGGGAAGTCCAACTTGGCTGCTGATGCGCTCTCACGAAGGCCCTCTATGGAATGTCTTGCTCTGATTTCCACAGCCTTACCCCTGCCCCTCTTGAGTGACATCAAGCAGTCTTGGAGCACGGATAGGACGTTGAAAGCAATTGTGGATGCCAAGGGTCAAAATGAGCAGCTCTTTCCAAA
>CAODLS010503817.1:0-12190 GCA_948243855.1 Flueggea neowawraea
TAATCTCACGAATATAGAATTCGTGACTTCTGTTTTCTTAATTATATACGTGGTAAGTGAAGAATCATTCATTGAAATAGCCGCGGGCAGGATTGAATTTTTTTTTTGTGAGAACATGAATTATTTAGCATTGGGCAACGTCAAGCGTAACCACCCATTTTTGTATAAGAATTTTTAGGTTAATACTTTTTCTGAAAAAGAAAAGAAGAGGTGGAGAAAGATTTTTAAGAAAATATATTTTAGTAAATACGGTATGACCTTTTTTATAACACCTCAATATTTCACGTTTCAATAAATCTAGGTGCGACTTTCCAAAATATTGACTAATAATATTTCAAATATAAAACATTAGAATAACCTTTTCTGAAATCAACAATTCAGTGCTTCATTACTTGGCATTACCCTCCGTTACAATAAAATTAGGAGAAAACACGTCCTATTAAGTCGGGCTAGAAAAACAATCCAAAGCTCCACCAAGACAATAAATTACACCATTGGCCGATTGCAAAATATGTTGTCCGGACATACTTACCAATTCGTACAGAACATATATACAGGGCTTATTTAAAAAGAGTAGCATTTTGTATAATTTTTATAATTATTGATAATAATTGTATAATAAAAAATTAAAAAAACATATATATTTTAAAAAAATATTAAATATAAAAGATATTAAATGCTACTCTTTTCAAAAAAATCCACAATCTTCGAAGATTGAGCCAATATTAGAGTGAAATATAATTTATTTTTGAAGAGTAGAGTAGAATATAATTAAACAATTAAAACATAACTTGCTGTTAAAATATTTCAAAAAATATAGGTTATAAAAATATACGAGGGTTGCTTTCCAAAACAGTAAAACTTGTATCCATCATTCAGTTTGTAATTAAAAAAAAATTGGGGGACAGAGTGGAAGAATGTAACTTATCGCCGGGGTGAATTAAAAATAAATAGAAAAGATAAGAAAAGAAAATTGAGTACGGAATATCATATTCAACTACAAACACTAAAATACAGTAAATTTATATTAAAATATAATAACTATAATAAAAGTTATTTCAACTATCTATTCCATTTTTAACACTAAATCGAATATTCTAAATATATTCCTCTTTATATCTCTTTTTTTATTATTTATAATCTCCAAAATAATTTTTTATTATATATGTCTAAAACAATTTAATTCACTCTCCCTATTTATTTTTTTTAAATTTTTTATATAATATAATTAAATTTTCCATTTTTATGCATTAATTAAATTAATAATTGAAATTATTTTTCATTCAATGTAGATATAAATTAAAAATAGAAATACATTCTTAACAAAATAATAAAACAAAAATAATTAATTCAAAAAAAAGGCACAAAAAGATAAAATTGGTGTAGCTACCGTGTTACATCAAATTTAGTGTAATAGTGTAGCAGAACCCCAAATTGGTGCACAAATTGGTGCTTGATTGGAGTTGAAAACTTACACCATAATGGTATTTTACACCAAAATAATGCACGGTTGGAGATGGTCTAAGGGACATTCCGAATCCGTTTAGGGATGAGTTAAGTATGGTTTATTAGCGTGTGTTTAGGGTAATACCTTGTCTTAAGGGATTGATTAATGTTAGTTGGAAATGACAGGTGTCAGTTAATCAGGGCAATCCGCAGCGTGTCACGTGATTAAGGACTCCCGCAGCCTGCCGTGTCACGTGGCCAACTCAACTATGATATTTCGTGATCCCGTTTTTTCATCCACTCCACTCCACCTCCCCCTCCCTTCTATTATTTGGTTTTTGATTACGCCTCGTCCTGTACCACTTCCCAATTGTTGCCCCCCACCGCCTTTTTTTTTTCGTTACTTATTTTATTTACTCCATATACAAATCAAATTTTCAATTTTTTAATACTCCGTCTTTTTCTTAAAGAGTATTTTTAAAATTTTGATATATATATTAAAAAATAATTAAATTATATTAATTATAGTGATAATTTATTATATTATTTTTATTTATTTTAGTAGAGATAGTTGGAATGTAATTATTTAAAACAATTCAATAGGAGGATAAATATGAAAAAAAATAAAAAAAAAAATTGATTTTATAAAATATCACTTATTTTTATAAAAATTAATTTATCTAAAAAAATACTTTTTGAAAAAAGAAAGAAGTATTAGAGTTGACTCTAATTACAATAAATTATATTGCTATTTATTATTATTAAATTATTAATTGGTACATAAATGATAATTTCACTATGAGAGGTCACGTCTTACTGATAAATCACACAAAAATATAGAATATATCTCCCTATCTTGCCTCAAATTGTAGAACCAAATACAGAATCAAATAATTTAGCTAAAGCATGAGTCACTGAATTCTATCCCTTGTCTTATTTTTACCACTAACTAAAGTTAAATGTGACAAATAAAATCATAGAAAAATAGCAATTTTAATGTTGTAGGGAGTATGAAATGTGGGAATGAAAAGCATACATGGTCAATTGATTTCAATTGTATTCTAATCTAGTCACTCAACTTTATTGTGTTCTTATGTACTCTTTCAACTTCAATTTTCTTTGTGCTTTAGTAATTTTCCTTCAATTGTTTGTCAAAATCTCTGGAGGAGCAATAACATTACTTCTTTTGGTTTTTTATGATTCATGAGAGTTTCTTTAATATCTTGATAGGAAATTAACAGAATGTAGATTGCTGTACATTTGAAAGTGTAAATGAATCAAGTTTTCCGTGAGTGACTCGGGTATTTAACTTGATAATAACTCATTCAGGTTCGGCTTAAAACATAAACAAACTAAACTTGAACAAATTTTGAAGCTCGATGTATAATCGTGTCAAACATGAACAACTCAAAATTTAGCCCAAAAACTCATGAATAAGCTCAATAATTGACTCGTAATATTAATAATTTCAGTAAAAGTTTTTTGAAGATAATTTGGTGTTTCTTTATCACTCTTTGGTGGGGTTTTATAAAAATATGAGGTGGAAGAGTAAGATTATAATTTGGGAAAAAAGGGGAGGCAACAAAAAGAGGAATAGGTATGGGCGTAGAGTAGTTTGGGGCTTAACAAGAGCCAACTGTACGTGAAAGCACGTGCTCTTACACTATTGCCCGCTCCCTCTCTCCCTCGACCTTTCCCTTTCACTTCTTTCTCTTTCTCGTGACGCTGTCACGTGGTGCCTATTCTAGGCCCCACAAACTACCCATTCTTATTCTTATTTTTTTAAAAATAAAACAAAATTGTTTCAAAAAACCACCAAGTTATTAACATATTGACCATATAAATACTGGCGGAATCAGAAATTAGAGGAGGTGAAAATGGTGTTATCGGCAGATAGACTACGACGGCTTGCGACGAAACCTCAATCTCAATTGCGAAAGTAGGATTGGCGGTGGGAGCAGTAAGGGTCCTGGTGACCACCGATAGGATAGGCCGACACTGCTTACAAGTATTGTTTGTTAAGATGTTAGTTTCAAATTCCAAAACAACGACCATCTTTATTTTACAGTATTTTGATTTTTCATATTATATATTTAATATATCATAATTTTAAAAATTATGTCAAAATTTTTATTTTATTAGTAGATAATTTATCAATTTGTAATTTAGCTCTGTTATCTATTATTTAATTTATAAAAACTAAACACCTAACACTTGTTGAAAGAAAATTCGTTTATTCTCTAATTTTTTTTAGATGGGTGACCACTCTTTATTAAACAAAGAAAAGGGTTCATTTCGAAGAAAGAAAGGAAAGAAAGAAAAGCTCACTAAAGTGGTGGGGGCAAGTGCGAAGTGACCTGTCGTTTATGGGTGAATAATGACGTGGCAATCTCACGTGCTCTTTCTTTTTTGGGGAGGGGAAGCAAGTGAAAACGTGGACCCACAAGAGGAAGGACAAGTGTCTCGATCCACAGCGGGATGTAAGATTCGTCGTCTTTTGGTTGGCCAATTCCTTGAAGATTGGGTTTCGGTCACTCTTTTTATATATGTTGAGTACATTGAGGTCATAATTCACAACTCAAGTCAGGACCACAGTTTTTGGTTTTGGTCCATTTCTGTTCACACACATATGCTTCTTTCTGTTCCATTACACCTCTCTCTCTTGCCTTTTTAACATTCTTCTTCTTTTTTCTTTCAAAAAGTTTGTTTGTTTTCTACGCCAATATATAGTACATTATGATTAAAATGAGCTTATTTTTTGTGGGGTTAGATACTAGTTATGGAGAAGTTTGGAAATTCGGGAGAGAGGATTTTTTGCCCATTGATTTAATAAAAAATGTAGTAGTTTTTACACAATATATTTATAATATTTATTTTATATTATCTATTTTTATATATTATATATTCACTTTTTAATATTTTTAAATTAATAAATACATATTTTTAAATTGATTAACTCTTATTTATATATTGTTATAATATTGTTGATATTTTGTCAGTATTGTTCTGTTTTTCAAAAATTAGAGTGTTGTTTATAACTTATTTATGCTATATTTGTAATTTATACATCTTTTATAGATGAGCAAAACATACAAGTATTAATTTATAACTTGTTTATACTATATTTGTAACTTGTATATACTATATTTATGTTATGTTTATGATTTATTTATGCTATATTTGTAATTTTTATATTTTTTTATAAAAATGTATATTTTTTATAAAGATGCAAAACATATAAATATTAATTTTATAACTTGTTTATCTTATATTTGTAACTTATATATATAATATATATACAAAATATAAATATGTAGAATACATATAAACAACATATATATAAGTACATGAAAATGTAATTTAAAAATTCTTTTAGTACCCGCATAATATCAAAAATTGGTATTCTAAATTTGTATTATCAATTTTTTATCTCTGTAATTGTGTAAAAAGCCAAAAAAAATGTATTATTTCATTGTTATCTTCTTAAAATTGTAATATACTAAAATCAAATCTGATATTAACATGTCGAGATAGAGTAATTCAGTTGATAAACAATAAAATGTTCATGCCTAAAATAAAGATGTTTTAAATTCAATGCATGATATTATACAATTTATTTGATATGCTATTTATTATTCAATTTATTAAAAAATAGAAATCCACACCTAATAGTTTGGTTCACTTGAGTTGTCACATAATTAATTTGGAAACTTAGGCACTTTATTTAAAACTTCTCTTATCGAAATTATTTTTTTTTAAAATAAGACTGCACTTTAAAAATATTATTCAAAAAAAGAAATTGCGATAAGGAAGGAAAGAATAACTGGTGTTGGCAAAGAAGAACGTTGAACTCATTTTTATGAGGTGGAATTGATCTAGAATTTCTATCTGATTTGAGTTTTTGGACCGACCACTGGTGCCCATGAAGCAGTTGTGTACATTTATGGCATTAATGCAAATCAAAGTCTCGTCAAAAGAGCTTGTGTGTAAACTCGGAACTTCATTTTTTTTTCAATAAAAGGGAAATTAGGGATAATCAATAGTGATATATTTTTATTAGGTGTGATTATATAGATATTATTTTTTACTACAAAATGTTCGAAATCCGCTATTGTGAAGATGTCAGACTCGATCAGATGGCCAAATTTTCGTTATCACAGCATCCGTCAAAAGTCAAATGGCATTACAAAGTTATCTATCATACTCTAATATTTAACCCGTACTTAGTGGTACAAATGACCACAAATTGCTTCCCGTACAATCGAATGTGAGACCAAGAGAACATAGGGCACGTTTTCACGCCGTTGGACCACCTCATGAGAGCTAAATTTGGAACTTCCTGAGGCCGTGGAAGCATTGAAATGAATGTTGCTCCACAAAATTACCATTTCTTTTCTTTAATGCCAGTTGTCTAAATTTTACTTTCATTACAGTTTTTGTTCAATTGACTCCTGAGAAGCGTTCATCAATAATATCCGTATTCGTGTCCATCTGACTAAAGTTGATTAGGGCAATTACTGTGGTGATCAATGACAAAGTCATTGAATATCACATCAGCATTACTTTCATAGGAGAGTAGATGTTTAATTGAGCAAAATATTATTGAACATTTCGCTCAACTGGGGGACTCTTATGCTATACAACAATGATCATTTGACCGTTGCTGTATATTTTTCTATTTTTTTAAATGATAGTTTTTTTAATTTATCTATAAATAATAATTATGTTCTATTTCATTCTTACACTCATTTTCAATCACTTCTTACTTTTTCTCTACAAAAAAATACAAATTCAATTATAATTATTTCTTTTTTTTGTCATATAGATCCAAATTATAATCAATTTTTTTTCCAAAATCTAAATTCAAGCAATACTCCAAATTATCAAAACCATCCATATATTTTTTTCTTACCTAATTTTCAAAATTCTGTAAAACAACTATACTCATTATATCCATAAAACTTTTCGCCATTTTCACCTTCTCAAAGTTCTCAAAATTTGCCCAATTTTTTATTATGGACTTCGAATATATATTTAAATTATTTTTTTTAAATTTTGCATAAAAAATTCTCTTTTAAAAAGTTTTGTATAATTTTTTTATCGAATATATATTTAAATTAAAATTTTAAAATATATTTTGTATTAAAAATAATGTATCAAAATAATATGTACAATAAATATATTTATTATAAATTGTATATTTATAAATAATATTAATGAAGAGTGATATAATTATAAGACTCATTTTGAAGTATAAAGAAAAATATAATAATAATAATAGGAGAGAATTTAATAAAAATAATTTAATAAAAAATTGATATAACATGATAATTATTTTTATAAATAATAAAGAAATGACTATAATAAAAAAAAAAGAATTTTGAGGTCTACAAGGTTTTAAATTTACAAGTTTGAACCCATTGGGGTTTCACAAATAACTGTTAGATTTATAGCAATGAGGCAGTCATAAATTGTGAACCTCCAATCATAGCTTGTGAACCCATTGGGGTTTCACAAATAACTGTGAACATTAATTTAGCATATGGGGGACATATTTTGTATTTTGGTGTTTTTTAATATTGATTTATTG
Organism: Flueggea neowawraea; assembly: GCA_948243855.1. Classification (NCBI taxonomy): domain Eukaryota; kingdom Viridiplantae; phylum Streptophyta; class Magnoliopsida; order Malpighiales; family Phyllanthaceae; genus Flueggea; species Flueggea neowawraea. The sequence continues at coordinate 7,037 of CAODLS010503817.1, forward strand.
TACTACATTTAACGTATCCTAACTTTTTAAAAATTTGTCATTCTTTCTATTTTTTATTGTAAAATATATTTATTCTATTAAATTTACTGTTTAACAATTTTATTAAAGGATAATTCAACTAATAAACAAACAAAGATTATAACTTAATGCCTGAATTCAAATATCATAGATAACAATTATTTAAAAAGAACACTTTTAATCTACCAAAGGCAAATATTGTCAATTATAATTTGAAATAAATATATTATGTTGTTTATTTTTTTACTATATAATTTATAATGTACTTCATCTCTTGCAAATTTATCACGAACAAACCTCTACCTTCCTTGCCTGCTTCCTGAAATTTCAATCCCAGAAAAATGGCGTCTATAAATTCAAACAACATTTGCATTAGTCTAAACACTTTAATTGCGAATAACTCATTAAAAGAACCTCCAAGTGTATGAATAAATTTCATAGACTCAGCAAAACCAGTTAATTGAGTCTGACATAAGGCTTTTTCTTTTTGTTTTTTGGTGGGGTGGGGTGTTTGCAGTTTTTAAAATTGCTGAAAATGTAGTATTATTTACCAAGCTTCACCAAAAATTAAAAAATAAATAAAAAGCCAGGTAACAGGTTGTGTCGAAGAATATGGGGTTGATTCATGGGTTTTTCCTGGTTGGAGCAAGGATGACTAATCACTAATCCAAAATGTTATCTTATGAAATCATGCCAACAGTATTATTATGTCTAAATTGATTTGATAATAATTACCTGTATTTGTTGTTGAAAACTGGTTAATGGTCTAAAATTGTCTAGTGAAAAGTTCATCTGTAAAAAAAGTTGCTATTATGTGATGGTATTTGACTGAAGAAATCTTCAATCGACTTTTCTATTAACATTGATAAAATTAATGTTATCTAATTTTCATGCCTATCACATACAAGTGCAGTTATTTTACTCTCTAGCTTGACGTTTCCAGATTAACTGGACCTGAAAGCCAAGGAATCTCTAAATACTTTGGATAAATGTATCGATCTCTCTATTTTTTTTTCTTCTAATTTTTACCATTGCTAAAGGAATAAATATATACATTTGTAGACACAATAAGAAAAGGGTACACTGGTTTAAGTGTGCTGGCCGTACTACGTGATACATCTTCAACCTAAAAATTTCTATGGAATACAAAAGAAGACAACATGGGTTGAAGAACTTAACATGGCCTAAAATGAGACACTGTATCAGACAGTGTTGAATTCACAACATTCTTTACGAAGAGGAAGAAGCATTCTTGGCAAGAATTTGGCATCAAGCTGGACTTACCTAATTGGTAAATCGTTTCAGAATGGCCGCATATAGGACTTGACAGGGAGCAAGTGACATGCCTTGAATGCTCCAATCCACAGGCGGCCAAAATTGTATGTGTTGCAAGCCTTGCATGCGCTTGAATGTTTCAACTTCTGCAAAAATCAGAAATGCTGCGCATTAGTTTCCGGCATCATGGAAAATAAGCTCATTTATAAATTGTTTTGCACATATGATCCATCAGATAATGAAAGTGAGTGCAAGGGCAAGGATTAGAAATGTGATTAACGCAACTGAAAATCTGAATGCCTCATTTTAGAATTTATCTTACCTAGCTGTTTATCCCCACTTAGAAGCTTTAAGTTGAGCTTGACAAGAGACTGAATCTCACGTTTGGCATCATCGTCTCTTTTGGGCTCATGTTCAACACAGGTTACCGCAGTTTTGAATTTTCCTTTAGAGGAAGACGCCATCATCTCTGGTTTAGAAACTCTATGATTCACATTATTTATGGCATTTAGTGCGGCACTGCTTGGATTTTTTTGTACAAAAGTTGGACGCCTGTCATGGTAGACATCACTGTGACTACTAGTATGCTCCTGTCGAGTACATAAAGAAGTTGAAGATCCAGGTGCACAAACTTTTGGCAGACTGATTAGAACCAACAATTTCGTTAGACAAAACTCTAGTCCGCTTAAGTTTCTCCAGATTCAGTGACACAAGCTTTTCATCTTCTTTTTCAGGAGAAAACTGCTTGGGCTGCTTCATATTTGCAGTGCTCCCAAAATAACTAGTTCCTACTTGTTGCCTTTTTGGTGAGTGCAGCATTGCTGATGAACTCTTCAAGGCATTGCTTTTCACAAGAGTGCACTTAAATGCCGGAGATACCCTTTGGGTATTCTTAGTATTCTTTTGAACTGATTTTGCTCTGTCCATCAATTTCCATGCCTTGTCAATATCATCAGAGCATCCATCCTGTCTAATTGTGGAACAAAAACCATCTTGGACAGAACTGTCATGTGATACTCGCGAAGCATTTCGGTTTCCACTACTTCTGGCACCAGATTCAACTGAAATAGACGAGAAGGTCAAGGGACCACTTTGCAAGGAATTCCAATTATTAGGCAGCGCTCGAATGCGACCATGCACATTACGACATCGACTCAATGTTCTGGCATTTGTTTGAGCCATCACATCAGGAAGACTCTGGCATCTTCTTTCCCCATATTCAGTTTGAGAAGTTCTTGCATCTGAAGTAGTTGTCAGTTTTTCTGCAACAACAGGTTGTCTACCACAAGCACCAACTGGTGCAGAAAATCTTCTACTTTTCCTGCGATTATCCATTTCACATACAATTTCAAAAATGGAAACATCCGATTCAGCTTCCACCCTTTCATTGGGGGTCTCCACAAAGTTTTGATTTTCAACAGCATCCTCCACACAAACTTTCTGCTCAGCTTTCCGCTTTGCAAGTGCATTTTCAATGTTATCATTACTATCTAAATAGATATTTTCATGTTCAGTTCTGGAAACAGAGCAGTCATTGCAAAACCAATCACCTTCGGGAACAGTAGCTCCCAAACCAACACAGTAAGTGTGAGAAGCACAATCACAAAGATCACAAAGCAATAGGAGACTCTCATCCACATCAGTATTGCACACACTACACGAAATTTGCCCATATGGATCAAAAGGTTCAGCAGTAGCATTACCAGAAATATGATAAACCTGAAATGTAGAGGGCAAGTAAAAACCACGTTAAAAAAAGCATTTTTCTACGTCACAATTGCTAGTTACTCAAATAACAAACAAATGCCGGTAGCTTTATATTACGGAAATCATCTCGAAATCAAATATTACAACAAAATAGTAAACACCCGAATTTCATTAATTGTTTGTTCGGGTCAAATGAGCATGCACAGTTCCACAATTTTTCTAATACAATTCCAAAATTCCACACTGTGATTCCGATGCCACAGTCTCGCAATTCCGTTGCACCAAACAAAGCCCATGTCATAACGAAATTAATGAAACCAAATTAATTTAACAAGCTAAATAATTTCATTTCATAATTTTCAAGATCACTTAACGGAAATTAACGAATTTAAGCAGTGATGAGCCGAAATATCCAAAATCGAAACAAATCAAAGCCGTTAAGAAAAAAAGGTTAATTACCTGATCACGTCGTGGGACGTTAACGATACGTTCGGAAGGAAAAACGCCGCGCTTCGGAGGTCTACGAATGGAGGAGAACCTGCGCTTACACATGGGACAGCGAGACTCAACCTTGGCCCACTCCATTATGCATACGAAGCAGAAGTAATGATCGCAGCTGTCGATTTGTCCTCGGACGGCTCTTCCGTTATCGCACAAGCAAATTCCGCAGCATGTTGAAGAATCTGAGCCGTCCATTCTCTCCGGCGACTGGTCTTGGAGATTGGGGATGCCGGTTCCGATTGGAGAATTGGGGATTAGGGCTGACCCGCCATGGCTGGTGAGTTGGTTTCGGGTTTGAATCGCGCTCTCTCTATATATGGTATCTTAATAATCAATTCTTTACCCAGTTTCTATTGTTATTGGGCCCAAATGGGAAAGCCAGAATGTGGAAATTGCAAATGGGAAAGCCAGAATGTGGAAATTGCACAAAGGCACATTTTTAAATTTTGAAACATTGGTTAAAAATGTTCACTCAACTTTTGATAATACAAATTTTAATTTTTCCACTTAGATAAATCTAGTTATTGTCACATTAATGTTTAAGTAGTAAATATATGTGAGTTTCTTAATTTTTAGGTAGTGTATTTGCATTTTTCTCTCATCCACTTTTATTGGCATTAATATATGATTTTCTTTCAGTTACGTATGAGTTTTGTTGCTAAAATTTAACAGTCGCAATTCCTCATTTGCTATCACACCTTACTTGTGAAATCATATTCTTGTTTTTTTATCTTAACATGTAATGTAGTTTCGATCTAGTTTCAAATAAGTTTTAATATATAAAAAAAGTATTACAATTTATAACCAAATATGAACAATGATAATTTCAATCTAGTTTTAAAGTATAAAACATCCATGAAACTCTTAATAATTATTTTTACAGTATGATGATGTATTTAAATGACAAAGTAAAGTTTCTGTCGAGTTTCAGTAAGAATCTATTCTAACAATTTGTGAATATTATGCTTTTTTCCATTTTTTTTAATGTGTTGATACGTATTTGTCAACCTAATTATTTACTCTAATCCTTAATTATTTTTTCAATAATATACCTTAATATTGAATGTAGTTTCAATCTAATTTCAAAGACGTTTCAATGATAAAATGTCATTGTATTTACATGTATTTAAAAGATATAACAAATTTTTTGTCTAATTTCAATTGAGTTTCAGTAAGAATTTATTCTAGCAATTACAAATATTATGCTTTTCTGATTTTTTTTAATGTCTTGATACTCTAACCCTTAATCATTTTTTCAATAATATATGAATGACAAAATTTTTGTCGAGTTTCAATTAAGTTTCAGTAAAAATACATTTAACAACTCTAAATGTTATGCTTCTCGTTTTTATTTTTCTAATGTGTGTCAAACCTGATAATATGTATTTGTTTGGATTTTTTTGTATTTATTTATTTTCGGTTAAAATATCCAATGATTGTGATTAAGCAATGAAAATAATAGCGTAATAAATGTGGTCCCTTGAAATCCGATTACAAGTAATGGAAAATTTGAATTTTTAGCAAAAATCTGAATTTATAGGGGATTTTCTAAATTCAAGTTTTAGGTTTCAACTGGCTAATTACAGAAAAATTTTCACCAAATTATGAATATATTTAGTTAAAATTTTAAAGTTGTCATTTGTAAAATATGTT
>CAODLS010503831.1:0-18365 GCA_948243855.1 Flueggea neowawraea
ACGTAGCATTGAACATAGTGCAAATTAAGGAAGACTTTGTACGACTCCCAAAAGAGAGTATTTTGGGACGGTAGTGGTTGCAAAGGAGATTTAATTGTGCATTAAGTGTACAACGGTGATGAATGTTCACTTACTTCATAACAGATTATGATACTTATCACCGTTATTGGTTAAACTATTGGTCTATACTAGAATTTCATAGAAACATGATTTCCTAAGTATTGAGGAAAGATACTTAGAGATTCTAGTGACTTAAGAACGTTTTGAAATTGGTATGTCCAAGATCACCATGATTGCAAAGAGAGATCGTGAGAAGTGGGAGATCCACTTTAAGGTCGTATAATTTATATGATTTTTGATAAGTTGGTACGACTACTTATGAATTCTATTTTAACACTTTGGAAAAGATCCATTGTGTATCCAATTGGCAGGCATAAGTTTAATACTATATTGATGTAGTATTATTCTTTGGGGATATTAGCATTATTTGTGTGTTAATATTGTCCAATGTTAATATATGTATATTAACATTGAGATAGATTATTTGGATTACATGTTGGTTTAATAAATGATGGTTATTCCATTTATTTTTTTAGCTTATTATTGTGTTAATTTGCCTTAATTTTATGCAATATTTTATATGTTAAATATATTGTCCAATTATTGAGTTTGTCTAAATAATTGAGATGACCAACATAATTCCTCTAAGTCAAGTGGACTTTAAAAGTGAATCCAAATAATCGTTATTTACTGTCTATAAAATTAAATATAGCATGGTTAACTGTTAAGACCGAGATGGTAAATGTGCACCTAGTGTACATTTCGATTTAAAACTTAATAAGAGGATATGCTAGTTTAATTTTTTGTGGGATAGTAAATATATGTGTATTGCCGAATGAATTACTTGTGTGTAACTATGTCTTATTGGCTGGCATGTTATTTGTGTGATTCACTCTTGTAAAAGTCGATTGATGCCGAGACATACATATGTGTATGTTAAAACTATGTTGAACTTATGTGGCAACAATCGTAATTCCTAAATTAGGAAAATTTAGCATGTGCTCTAGGAACTAAGCTCGTGCCCCTTTGAACTTGATTATTTCTAAATTCAAGGATAAGTAGAATATCACTCAACATATTTTGGAATAAAATGTCTTTAGATGTGGAAGTTAGAAAATTCCACTACATCCATCATTTTGTTAGTACAAAGGATGATGAATTCACTTGGCTATTTTACAAGTATCGATGTGCAATAATTTTGTAAAGTGCATTTACGGAGCAGTTAGTTGACATGACACTAACTAAGCTCATGGTCTTTGACCATTGACTGATACTTGTTATAAAACCTAATCATGCGAGTAGAGGTATAAGTCTTAAATGATTAGAGAGCTAGTGATCTGATCATAGTTTGATCAATGACAAGGTCCAAAGATGTTATCCACTTCTTGCCTAGATGTTAGGAGCAAATCAAGTTGCACATAATCTACGTTTATCTCAAACATGAGATTGTGAGGAATTCAATAACGTCTTACTTTATTGGAGAAATTCCAATACAAAGGCAAGAAAAAAGGTTTAAGAACCTTAAGTCCTTAAGAAGTGGAGACTAGACAGAATTATGAGAAAATCCATGAACATGAACAATGCCGACATTTTGTGAGTGAAATGTTAAAAACCAAAGGCATACTATATGTAAGATAATGCATCTTTGAGGGTATGTTGCTCAAACTCATGCAAGTCAGAAGAGTTACCTTGTTCGATGTTCTCTATAGAATTTCGTCATTAATAGACGATTAATTTAACTGTTAGGATCCTCAAAATGAAGTTTTAATGTGACTTCATTAGACATCAACTAGTTCCAAGAAGGAATAAGTGGTGTATGCAAAGAACAATTTAAAGTGGGAGTTTAAGGTGTTGGTGTGTGCAAGTTAGTATTGTACAAAAGCTGAACCTTTTTCTTACAAAAGATTATGTTATGATCATATTGAAGTTTGTCTTCAATTTGTGTTCTAAGAATTATGGTATTTATGAGATCTTGATTGAGTAGAATACTACTTTGACATTAAAAATGGTTTCTTAGTTAAGGTTAGGACCTAACTATTGAATAGTCATAAGGGATTATGCGAAGTTAATGCACACAACTCAACCATTTTGACAAAATCGACTACGTTGATTAGCTCAAGTGGGAGTACTAGGCAATTGTGTAAGTTTAAGTTGTCTAATTGCGAGCATTGCAACTAGGGAATATTAAAAAAATCATTTCAAAAGGTACTTCGAGCTAAATTCCCATTTCTATTAATCCATTTTTTGATGTTTGGTGTCAAAAGAATAAGAGGGCAAGGTTAATGCCTACTACTTCATCATATTCGTATATATAATTGTGGAATGTGCAGTCATATCCATTTAATTCTTCATAAGTAATAATGGTCAAGTTAGTTTGTGCTTCTTGATTGTTCTTACTTCTTGAAAATGAAGATGGGAAACGCATAAAATTTTGTAGATCGACCAAGGTCAAGACATCTACAAGATGAGTCCATAGCTCTATGTGATGAAAGATAAATAACATTAATTGTTTATTTCGATACATCTAAGTTCATTACTTATATATCTCATGGGTTGTGGATTGGTCGAGTGTATGACCTAAACCACTTGAAACCCAGAGATATATCGCCAATATACACAATACCTTAGTTGGAAAAACTGAGAGGCATAAGGTTTTAGATACCTTACTATGTCAAAATGATACAATCGTCGTGGAATAATAAGAAATTGGCATAGTAACGAGTTATACGAAGTTGTATTCCTTGGGAATATATTTTTTTACTGGGAATAGAAAAGTGAAATCTTTTATTGCTCTGAGATTCAGGAACTAAGACCATCAAGACCACTCCATCCAAGTGGGAGAATTCTTGAGGAGAGTGAGAAAAAATGATAAGAAATCAAGTTGGGTAATGTGATGTGAATTACATCCTTGGGTTTAAAAATCTCAAGAGATCGATCCAACCGATTGTTTTCTCTTTCTCCAAAAGGGATGCATCGTTTTGGGTAATGTATGATTGGGTTTTAAAATCTCAAGAGATCAATCTAAGTAATTGTAATCTTTTTCTCTAAAAGTGATGCAATGATAAGACTTGGAGCGATTCAACTTTTATATCATTTACCTCAAGTGTGTGCGTATGTTCCTGATCCTGACTTTAGTGGTAGCAAGATTCCTACTTCTAGTTGAAGTAGAAATCTTGATCCTAGTAGGAGTTCCTATAGGGAACTTGAACCTACTTAAGGCATCAAGATTCTTGTTTTCTAGTGGGAGTAGGGAACTTGAACCCAATAAGATCATTTTTTTTTGAAAATGCATAAAACTAAAGGGATGAAGTCTCACGACGACATTTCTTCTATAAATGAATTGATCGTGATTCTTTTTGGTAAAGTCTCACGACGACATTTTTCGATAAATGATTCGATCTTGATCATTTTAGTAACCCCACAAGTCAAGGATGAACCTACGAGTATATTAGAGGTTCACTCATCCCAGTGAAAATAACAATGGAAGTATAGATGACATTTGAGAGATTGAGCCATGTTTAAAAACGGTTTAATCTACCCAACGGGTGAAAGTCTATTGGAATAAGTGAATACATAAGCGATAAATCGAGTAAGACATCGATAATAGCGTAAAGGAGATTTAGTCAATGAGATTGGAAAGTCTAACCTGTTGAGAGATTTACCTCTACAGAATAGACTTTGGCATTTAGGCTAGTCTATATCTCGTCCTATATCAACGGATGTAGATACTCATTTTCTTAATAGAGAATCTGGAGTAGAAACCTATAAAGTTTAACCTAATAGTTTCATCATCCAATATATATATATTGTTGGAAAAAGTGGTCTGCTCATGACGGGTGAACCGAACTCGGTTGGTCGAGGTGTGAACCAAGACCGTAGGCATAGACCAATTAGAAAGTCCAATTGAGGAGAATCAAACTCAGTTAGTAAAGGTGTGAACCGTGACGTGAACCGATGCCAATTGACAAGCCCAATTGAGTTAAGGATGAAATGGGCTCGTTGGGCCCATTAGGCCTGTTAGCCAGTTTGAGGCTTATATAAGGAGCCTTGCTCTTTTCCATTCATTTTCGACATACACAACTCCGACAATACACAAAGAGAGAGAGAGAGAGCTCCAAAACCGGGAGAGAGAGAGGTCGAGACCTCCTGTCCCGAGTCCTACACAGATCACGTGTGACATATAGACTGCGAAACAGTCGAGGAATCCCGTTGACATTTCAACCGTGGTTTGCTCGCAAGACCAACATAAAACTGGTTCTGCTCCGCTGCTAGCTTCCGCTGGAATCGAGGTTAGTAAGTCAAAGCTATTTATTATATTGTTTATTAGTTAAACCGGTATGCGATTCCTTCATATATATATATATATATATATATATATATATATATTTCGTATATTTGTGTGTTTTTCGATGCATGTAGATACAATATAGATACGCAAACAAACAATTCAATTTTTTAAATGCTGATCATACTAACAAAATAAAAGATGAAGGGGAAAGGATCTAAAATTGCATTTGCGGAAGGATTGACACATAAATGTAGCATCATCACGGGGAACCCCCCAAAGAGATATAGGAGTGGCATCTTGTCTCATGAATCATGATTCAAACTGCACATAAAGAGAAAGAGGTATACGATTAAAGTCACAAAAGCTAAATGGATGTGGTCCGGGGGGTCCTATTGATGATGGGGTTTTTCAGAGTGGTTGAAGCATTAACCAAAGTGATAAATAAATGTTGGTAGGACTTTGATGGACCTTATTATCACTCCCGTGAATTCCCAATTTTAAGTTTACTATCTCTTCTTTCTTCCCTCTTGCCTTTCCACTCTAGAGGTCTTCACTTCTTTCATTTTCTTTAGCATTATTATCAATTTCAGGTCAAATTGTATCATCCCTTTTAAACTTACCAGTGAAATTGCAGGATCAAGAAGCAGAAGCAATGGAAAGTGGACAAGTATTCAACAAGGACATGATGCAGGTGAATATTCCATCAGAAACTAACAAGTGTCAAGTGAGTCCTACTTCTTCTTCAGGGTCTCTCACAAGACAGCCAAGTGCTTCAAAGACCACCTGTCTCTGCTCTGCAACCTCCCACGCGGGTTCCTTCCGCTGCAGGCTCCACCGTATCCCTAGCCTTCAACGCACCAAAAGCAATATCGACTCCGGAGCCCTTCGCGATTCGCCGGCTAAGGTTAATGTAGCTACTAGTTGCAAGGCAGACACTGTTGAAGCTCAGTAGTTAATTCACTCTTATATATATATATACCTGTACAAATTGTGTGTGTTGTTTCTGATTCTGTGTTGTCTCTGTAATCTTAATCAATTGTAATTCTGGTTTTACCATTTATGAACAGATAAAATAGCTTTGACCCTTGCGGTTTTATCACTTTCAGTGTTGAATTATGTGAATTAATCATGTAAGTTATCACTTTTTCTGCCAATCGTGTTAGCATTAAAACTGTTTCGCGCAAATGAGGAATTGAATTGTGATTGAAAACGATACAGGGAGTGGTCCAGTTAACGTTATAAATTTAGCAGATCACTGAACCTTGATTTGAGGCTTGCAATGAACTTGTAATGGATCAACAAGATATTGAACAATTTTTCCCTAGTTTATTGTAAAAGCTGAAATTGATTGACATGAAGATATCTGAACTACCACCACCAAGCCAGACCCTACCTCCCACTTGTAGTCGGTCACTCATGTGTTCACGCTTGCTACAGTAACGTTGTCAGGTTTTGAATAAGTAGAGAATACATATGGACTTATTTTTAGTATGAACTCACAATGTAAGCCCATCTCACAAGCACAAAAATTGAGTTGGGTCCGAAAATTGATTGCAACCTCCACGATCGCAAGCATTACGTATCTTGCCCATTATTTTGTTGTAAACCATCTATATTCAAAGTTTTCATCTTTGATATGGCATGAAAAAAATACCATTAAGAGTATTTAATCTCGAGTTGTAACAGAAACGTTACAACTCGTCATAAATGAGCAACATTACAAAAGATTGATATTCTCTCACTTGACAATCTATAATAGGCATGAAGAACAACTTGAGAGGTATGCTCTATTCTCTACTTACACTAATACTCTGCCAAAATATCTACTGACTTGAGCGTCAGAGACTCTCCCGGGAGCATCCCGACATCTTCTTGTTCTATGTTTTCAGGTCTCGATGTGACGTTTACGATTCTCAAGCATTCGAGTTTCTTCATTATTGTTATTCATTTTTTCAGGCAACAACAATTAACGTCGTCTATGGGAACTGAACGAAAATCCTTATCCGTCGACGTTCGAGAAGAAGTGCATCAACATCTTCTACAACACTCACTATGGTGCAGACAAATTCCAATCAAGATGAACATCCCGAGGAGGATGCGAGAAGAGTTGATGCTGGAGTGGGAGCCTTAAGAACTGTCATTCCTACCGTTCCATTCACTGACCATGAAGAGCTCAAAAAGCAGAACAAGGAGCACCAAAAAGCCTTGGGCGAGATGTCAAATTTTTTTCAATAGTTCCTCCCTCAGGCACAACTTTCGCCAACATTGTGTGTTTATGCCCAAAATGTTCAGAATAAAGGAGTATTAGAAAGATGCGACGTTCATCAGCAAAGTCATCGTCAGCTTACACAAATGCTTGAGCAACCGAATCCTCCATCTCGCTAAGATCACCTCGACGTTCTTATCCCTAGAGCACGCGTTGCGGAAAGAAGAGATCACTACCCTAAGGTAGTAAAGAGCACCTGAACCAAGGGTTCCTCTGAAGAAGGCTAAAGCAGAACCCCAATCCTCAATGAGGGTTCTGAAAGCGATGGATGTGAGAAAGATGATCGAGGAAGTCATGGACCAGAAGAATTTGGCCCAGCAGAGGAGGAACAACAGAAAGCAAAAGCTCTATTCACTAAGGAGGTCATGGTAAAACCACTTTCTCCAAAGTTCAAGATGTCTTCGCTGCCGACTTTCTTGGGAAAGGAGGACCCGTGCGAACATGCTCAAAACTATGAGGCCATCATGATGCTTCATGGATGGAAGGATGCCATCACGTGTCATGGATTCTTAGTCACGCTGAAACACCACGCTCGATCGTGGTTCAAAGAATGGAAGGAGACGTCTTGCTCTTGCTTTGACTAGCTCATAAAGGAGTTAATCAACATCTTAATCATCAACAACAAGAGGAAAAAAGGATGTTATAAACCTGCTGAGCATTAGGCAGAATGAGGAGAAGACTCATTAACAGTACGTTGATATATTCAAAAATGTAACTCTTGAGCTTCATGATTTGCAAACAAGCATTGCAGTAGAAGCAATGCTGTAGGGGACTATCAGAGCAGATACAAGAGTCGTCAAGAACAATGGTCAACCTCTTTGTGCGTGCTAAAAAATACATTTTGTAAGCCGAAGTCCTGAAGATAGTAAGGACAAAAAGTACAAGGATAATAAGTGGAAAGAAAGAGAAACGCAAGAGCAGCTGGACGAGAAGAAGGAGAAGTGAGAAGACTTTAAAGTACTTTTTAGCCTCGATTCGAGAAGTACACACTGCTGAGCGAGTCGAGGTTAACAATCTTAGTGAAAAATAGAAGGATCTGGACTCATCTCCTCGACAGGAATAAGGAAGCTTACCGCTGATACCATGACGCGAGTAGACACCTCAGTTCAGAAAGAGTACTTGGATCAGTTTGTTTATGATGAAGCATTGCAAAGATAGTCGAACAATGAAACAAAGCAACGAAAGAGAAATGATGATCGATGAGATGATCAACACAGAACCAACTACGCAAGATGCCACTCGAAACGACAGGCTTTTCCCATTGAGTATACTCTTAACGGTGGTAAAGGTTGATATTTTCAAGTTTCTATTAGTTGTTCTTTGTGTAACTTGTTGTTTTGAGCAAATAACATGTTTATGTTAATCTCTTATGCATAATGATCATCCTTTCTAGTAAGAGAACATGAGAGCTTGGTGCTTGGCCACACAAAACAGAAAATGCTTGTGGGAAACCAGGCCTATGTAACCAAAAGTGCTAAGAACATGGAGTGAATCTGAGCATTGACTCCTTACCAACAATGCATGAGAACCATCTTGAGACCACTGGGATGCACCGAGAGTAAAAAAGCTTACAAGTAATCGAGCTTTCATATGGAAAATAATTAAACAGTGAGTAGAAAAGCTTACGAGTAACCGGGCTCTCACGTAACAAATATGTGAGTAGAAAAGTTTACGGGAAACTGAGCTCGCCAAGAAATGAAAAGATAGACTACAATATGATAATTGAGCATAAAGCTCGCGGGAAACTAAGTGCTCATTGTAGAACACATGTAGTGGAAAATTTAACATCTCACATGAGTGACAAGTGAAACCCCAAGTGGTGTTATCATGCATGCTATAGTGTACTTGCTTAGACGTGTAGCAAGTGAAACCCCAAGTGGTATTTTCATGAACGCACGCAGCCGATTATTCGCTAAGATGTGTGGCAAGTGAAACCCCACTAGGTATTGTCATTAACGCACACAATAGCTTATTCGCTAAGGTCTATGGCAAGTGAAACCCTAAGTGGTATTGTCATAGGTACACACAATAGTTTTTCTACTTCGTCCTCAACAAGCGAATCAAATCATACTACTAAGACTCAACCGAAATCACTTGCTCAAAAATTCATTTGGCCAAGTGATTGGAGAGCAACGATACATTCAAATTGTGCAGGAAAGAAAAGCACTTGAATAGATGATGAACTTCACGGAATGGAGTGAAAATGACAAATTGATCGATGAACTCCATTCGGCGAGATGGGGTTGAAATGTTAAACTTGACGAGGAAGTGAACTTCCTGAGGTTATGACGAACTCCACGAGGTGGGATCAAAATGTTGAGCCTCACTAAGAGGTGAACTTCTTGAGGAGATGAGCTTTCTGAGGAAATGACTAACTCCGTGAAATGGGGTCGAGATGTGGAGCCTCACGGAGAGGTGAACTTCTTGAGGAGATGATCTTCCTAAATAGATGAACTTCCTAAGGATATGGCAAACTCCACAAGGTGGGGTTGAGATATTAAACCTCATGAGGAAATGAACATCCTGAGGATATGGCGAGCTCTACGAATTGGCGGGTGAACTTCACAAGAGGATGGCGAGCTCTGTGAGTTGGGGCCGAGATATTCAACCTCACAAGGAGGTGAACTCTACAAGGGGATGACAAACTTCACGAGGTTGAGTGGATGACGAACTTCACGAGGTGAGGTGGAGATGTTGAACTCTGCAAGATGGACTGAAGATGATGATCTCTGCGAAGTAGAGTGATGATGATGAACTCCGTTAAGGAAGAGGTCCTCAGGTCAACACTACTGAGGAAGAGTTGAACTCCACTAAGAAAGAGGTGAACTTCGCGAGGTTGTGAACTTGACGAGTTAATGAATAAGCTAGTGAACACCCACTGGTGGTGGGGGTGATGAATACTATTTTTCCTGAACGCCCACTGGTGGTAAGGGCAAAGTTCTTGAAATATGCTTACTGAACACCACATGATGGTGAGGGTGATAAAGTCCTGAACACCCACTGATGGTGGGGATGATGAGTGAATGTACTTCCAGAACACCCACTGGTGGTGGAGATAAGCAATAATGTGCTTCCTGAACACCTACTGGTTGTAGGGATGATGAGTGAATGTGCTTCTTGAACATCCACTGGTGGTGGGGATGAGAAATAATGTGCTTCCTGAACACCTACTAGTTGTAGGGGTGATGAATAATGTGCTTCTTGAACGTCTACTGGTGGTTGGGGCGAAGAATAATGTGCTTTTAGAACACCCACCGGTGTGGGGGTGAAGAATAATATGATGAAAATGGTGGACTTCATGAAATGGAGTAGAGTTGATGAGCACCATCAGGCGAGTTGGTGAATTGCGCGAGTTTGTGAACTCCATTAGGTGGTGAAGGGTGATGAACTCCGTGAGTTGGATGAGGACGTGTTGTTGAGGATGGAAAAAGTCAAAGAACTTCAAGGAAAGTCCTACAAAAACAAAAATAATAATAAAAAAAGGAAAAATAGAAAATCAGCAAAATAAAGCCTGTAAGACCAGTCATGCAAGTGAACGACAGGTAGTATGCAGGCAGGTGGTCACACACAAGGGCTCACGGTCATCCGTTATACAAGCGAGGCGACACGTCATTTGGTTAGATGAGGCATCTGGTCGTATGTTATGTTTAGGCACCTGGTCGATGGGCTCGTCCTTCAAACGGTGCATCGTTCATCTGCCAATCACGTTTGGTCATCTGGTTTATATGAAGAACGACGCGTTGTTCAGGTCATCTCTTCCATCTTTCACTGCAACAAAATCTCGTCTTCATCCTTCACAGCACCAAGTCACGATTTCGCCCACCTGCACGTTCCAGCTACCACATGTCAACACCGGAACAACCACGAGCATTCGTCGCAAACGTCCACCCACCATAGTACCGTCGTCGATGGCAATACCACCTCATCCAAAATCGCCGCTGCAAGGAAGAACCAAAAGAAAGCAAGCAACCTGTAGAAGTAAAGCAGAAATAGTAAAGCAGTAGAAAGCAAAAAAGAAACGTCAGAAGCAAAGCAAGAACAGAACCGAAAAGAAAAAAACAAAGGAAAGAAAGAAAGAAAGGAGAGGCACAAAAAGAAACCCTAGAAGAACAACAAAAGAATTCAAAGATATATGAGAGCTGTGGGATTCGGTCCTTGTGCAAAAATCAAGGATTTTGCTTGCTTAAATTGGAAAGAATTATATTAATTCAAATGTTCTTAATTAAGGGGAAAATTATAGTTTATAAAGACAATTGGGTGCAAAGGAGTTAAATCAGGTACCATGGATCCGTCGAAATTTGGAAAGAAATCTCAAGAGGAAGAAGACTGCAAAAACGCTAAACAACAGAATCAGTCTATGCGCTTCTGTGAAACAACCGTATTACTGCCCATTAGGGGAAATAAGCTGAATAAATCCAAAATAAAGTCCAAGCCTGTTCAGAGGAAGGTCGTGATTTTGTACTCTTTTCTCCAGAAGATCCAAAGAAAAGAGTAGGGAGCAATTGATATGGCATGAAAAAATATCATTAAGAGTATTTAATTCGAGTTGTAACGTTTCATCAATGAGCAACGTTACAAAAGATTGATATTCCCTCACTTGACAATCTATAAATAGGCATGAAGAACAACTTAAGAGGTATGCTCTATTCTCCACTTACACTAATACCCTGCCAAAATCTCTACTGACTTGAGCGTCGGAGACTCCCCCAGGGAGCATCCTGACCTCTTCTTGTTCTGTGTTTTCAGGTCTCGAGGCGACGTTTACGATTCTAAATATTCAAGTTTCTTCATTATTGTTATTCATTTTCGAGGTAACAACAATCTTCAAATATGAATTTGAAGCATCTGAAGACTGAAAGGAAGTTGAGCTTTGAATTTGAAGTTTAGTCTGAATAGATGTTACTTTTTTTTTTCAAGAATCTTATTTTGCAGGACAATTTTTTAGATATTCTTTTTTTGGTTATGAACAGAGGATCATATCAGTGAACCAAGAAAGCTATTTTCACTCTTAAAAAAAACAACATCATCACGTAACAAACTGCAATAAATATGTTTCTTTTCCGTGCAAAATGGGAAATTATTCAGCATAGGAATATTATATTTCGAAGAAAATATGAAAAAAAATATAGGAAAAAAGAAAAAGAGGAAATGACACCATATCACTCAAATAGTTATAGAATGAAGTGGCAGAGTGTAAGATTGTTGGTTATTTTTGTTGTTGTAGGTGAGTGAAGAATGTTAGCTTGGAAGTATGTGTTTATTGTCTAAATTTTATTGATTATGATGTTTTATTTAAAGAGTTAAAAATATAATAAAAGAACGTGAAAAAATTTTAAATATATGATATATATTTTTATTATTAAATTTAAAAAAGAAAATCTCTATTTTTATCATAAAAATTTAATCTACTTATTAAATAATTCAAACATCCAAAATACAATTATAACATTTTTTTTTTTTTGACAAACATGCATGCAGCTGTTTAGAAACATGATTTGTTTAGGAAAACTATGATGACCATAATGACTGCAATGATGATGAGAACAATCATGACCACTCCAACAATGGTGCTAAATCTTCTTTTATAACTTACCGACGTTGAAAACCTTTTTTTGGTCTACATATGTATAGTGAGATTGATATTTGTAATTGAAGCATGCAAGCATGATCTCAATTGTAACGTTGGAAAATAGTACCAAGGTTGCCTGGTTTCAATTATTTCTTTAATTACACACCGAATAATTATGCAACAACTTAAATCCTATGGACGTTAAAGGAAAAAGGCATGAGCATCATTGATATTGTGGCTGTAATCAAAACATGTTTTTCAGGAAATTATTAGGATAAATTTTTTCCAAACAAGATTCTCCATCAAGTTTTAGGAGACAGTTCTCTTCAAAAAGTTTGAATTGTTTATAGAGTTTCACCAACTAATTATAATACATTTCTCCATATATTTTCCTTTTGACGCATATAAAGTTTAGATAAGTGGAGCTTACTCCAGTTCAAGGTTATAAAAAAAAACTTACATTTCATCTGCTGTCTAGTTCTGGTGCCTTAATTGCTAAATCAACCTCCATCGTCTTGTTTTGGCGTCTTAACCACTAAATCAACATTTATTATTTGTATACATATTGGTGTCCTAACCACAAAACCAACCTGCGTTGGCATACATTTCTTTACATGTATCTGGTCATGGAATTTTCTCAAAATTTTATTATTCTCAAATTCTAGCAATGTACCAGAATTATGCCATGTTTAGTAGTGCCACTGTGTCCGGGAAAAACAGAATAGTTTATTAAGAAGAATTTCAGGACGAACAAGAAATCAAGTAAGCATGATATCACAACTCGGATGCCAACGGGGATTATAGTATCAACTGAGATTAGTAGCAGAAAAAAAACGTGTCAGGAAAAATCGGCAATAGAAGAATGTGGAATAACAAAGAGCAATTATACAAGAACACAAGATTTACGTGGTTCGATCAATCAAATTTACGTTCACGGGCAGAACACAAGTAATTCTACTATTCAGAGTAAAAAACAAGCACAACGGCTTACAACAACATTCAAAAGCATGACCAAAGGTACCCAAGATGTTCTCAAACCCCCCTTATATAGTTTACAAGGAATACAAGTCAAAATAAATCACCCAAAACCCTAATACACGTCCTAAAACGTTCTAGAGTTAAGACACGGTCGTAAATCGTAAGACACAAACATGGTGCACAAGACACGGGCTGAAGTCGTGTTCGTGTGTCGAGGAAATCGCACGTCTGCCATCACACGGCCGTGTCCTCCTCGTCACGCCTCATTTCAGCTATTCTTTCCACAAATCCGTCACATTTCGACTTGCATCAATTCCTTCAAGGTTTGCCTTCAATCTTGATCAAGAAAATCACTTCAACATTAATAATTCTCAATCTTGAAGTAAATTTTCTTCCCTGTTCAACTCTGAATCCCAATTACTTATCTGTCACATCCCCGAAGGGCATCAAGTCTTGAAAAACTAACCAAATCCAACCCGGACTTGCCTCCACTAGCTAGATTTTCATCCACTCCTAACAACACAAAACTTCGCATATTTCATGTGTCTTCCAGTGATTGCTTTTAAAAATCACCAACATAATTACCATGCCCTGTTCCATATGCTATTAGCCATTGTGAATCAACCTGATTGATCTTTTATGTTCCGGAGTCTCAATCACAAACTCCACCCGTTTTCCTACAGAACTCACAACAGTCCTTAAATCATTAGCAACTACCGAGCTGCCAATCAAGGTGTAAATGTCATTCCGCAGTTTACCCTTCATCACAACCGAAGATCCCTTGCATACCCGAATTCCTCCGCCTCTTCCTGAGAAACCATAACCATGCTTCAACAAAGCACCAAGAAATCAAGTTTCTCCGCAACCCAGAGACATACCAAGCATCAAGTTTTCTGACAATCCCGTCATGCATCCTGATCTTCAATGATCCACGACCCTCAACACTTAACTTCTCACCATCTCCCAATTTAACACTGCATTTCCATTTTTTAAAAGAATCAAATAGTTTTCTAGAAAAAGTCATGTAATAAGCTGCACCAGTGTCAATAATCCAACTATTTTCAGATCTACATGCAGAAATAGTCAACACTTCACAACTCTTCCCCTTATCAGAATTATTCTGAACAACTGTTGCACTTGATTGCTCATCGTTTCTCCTATGTGGATAATTCTTTTTCACATGCTCAATCTCCTTACAGTGATTACACCTCAAACTATGATTCTTATCCATTCTCTTGCCTCTACTAATGGTTAATCCGAACTAGACGTTAACCTCTTCAATTCTTTAGACAACAGAGCATCATTCACATTATTAATAAAAATTTCATCTCTACCAGACATGATAATATCAACAAAACTCTCATATGACTCAGGCAATGAACGCAACAGAAACATAATTTGATCCTCATCATCAATGTCAACACCAACACCTTTCAAATCTAATACAATCCTATTAAATTTATCAAGATGTTCTTTTATCTGCATGCCTTGTGACATCTTCAAGGTATGCACCCGCATTTTTCTGATAAAGCTTGTTCGACAGTAATTTTTTCTAATACCTACTCTCCAGCTTCTTCCACAAGTCTGCTGCAGTAGTTTCATCAGTCACCTCCCTTAAGACTTCATCCGCCAGACTCAATAGAATTGCACTATGCGCTCTCTTCACAGCCTCCGCTTTCTACGCCGCTGTTAGTTCTACCGATAATTTCTCTTAACCTTCAATTGTCTCCTCACACTTCTTCTAAATCAGAATCACCTTCATCTTCAGCTTCCACAATGTGAAATCATTCGACTCATTGAATTGCTCAATATCGAATTTGTACGAAGATATATTCTTTCTGCAAAACAAACCTAAAGTTTCTAAATAAACTTTTGTGGCTCTGATACCACTTGTCAGGAAAAATCGGCAATAGAAGAATGCGGAATAACAAAGAGCAATCACACAAGAACACAAGATTTACGTGGTTCGATCAATCCGATCTACGTCCACGGGCAGAGCACAAGTAATTCTACTATTCAGAGTCAAAAACAAGCACAACGGCTTACAACGGCGTTCAAAAGTATGGTCAAAGGCACCCAAGATGTTCCCAAACCCCCTTATATAGTTTACAAGGAATACAAGTCAAAATAGACCACCTAAAATCCTAATACACGTCCTAAAACGTTCCAGAGTTAAGACACGGTCTTAAACCGTAAGACACGAACATGGTGCACAAGATACGGGCTGAAGTCGTGTCTGTGTGTCGAGGAAATTGCACATCTGGCATCACACGGTCTGAGACATAGCCGTGTCCTCCTCGTCATGCCTCACTTCAGCTCTTCTTTCCACCAATCCATCACATTTCGACTTGCATCAATTCCTTCAAGGTTTGACTTCAATTTTGATCAAGAAAATCACTTCAACATTAATAAATGAAGCCGACAAAAGAAAATCCAAAAATTAACAGCAGTCAACAGTAGACAATGTCAGACATTGGAGCCAATAAAAAGTAATTGCAATAGACAGGTGAGGATCAAATGAGATGCAAAGAAGAGACAAAGGCAGGTGTTGCAGATTCATAGACAAATACAACAATATTGGTCCCACAATTTGCTGCATCTAACACTAAATATTCCTCTTACATTCTTAATTCCCACAATGAGATCCACTAATATCTTGAAAATCTTGATTCTTATTTTATTAGATTACTTCAGTAATGCACATTAATTAGGATTTTTTGTTTGCAGCTACAGATTACAATTCATGAATCGAAAAAACAAAAAGAGTAACATTGTGTAAGTTACAATTGAAATTACCATCCATTCCCGGAAATGAACAAAATTTAATTCTTTTCACTAAAACTTCTATTAATCGATAACAGCTTGCTGAACATTCTTTTAGGTCGTGTAGGAAGAGCACAGAAAGCCTTAAGCTTGGAACTTCTTCCAAGTGACTGCAAATCGTTTTCGTCTAAATCATCATCTTCAGCCAGTTTCATCCTTAAAGTTGAAATCTTTGACCTGGGTGATTTAAGGCCTGAAACACTCCATTGATCTTCTGCAGGAATGCTGGTTGTGGTGCTTAACGCTGCCGTAGGCCTTGACGAGTCGATACCATGTGAGGCCAGAAGTGCCTGGATGTTGCTGGGAAGCTCACTAACCTTGCCACCTGCCATGGCCGCTCTAGCTTGCTCAAAAAAGAGAACTTGCACTACTACCCTCAACGGAAGTAATTCATTCTGCGCAGCGTGCATGCAGGCCTCGACAGAAAGTTTCTTGCAGTCTAGGATTTGGCACAGCCTCTTTCGATCTGTCTTGTTTAGGTCTGCATGTGCCTGGATACACATGACATTGCGATTGTGAAGATTCTTCAGCATGCATGGAATGTGCTAATAAGCGGCTAATTCTATTATACTAAAATATATGTCAGAATAGAATAATGTAGAATAAATGTTAAACATCCTAAAACCAGCCTGATACCCAGTTTGAAAATTGTGTGAACGCTGAATAGAAGTTCTTAGAATTGCGGCAGACACGAAAAAACTATAAAGAATTAAGTTCTTCAAATATATGAGCAAGGATTGTAATAATTGAAGCTAATTTTGTTCGATCAACCTAATCCTAAGTGCCAATAGATAGTGAAGTTGACAGGATCCTGAGTCAACAGAGTTGGTTATCCAACAGACAACGGTGACCAATGACAGTGAAATCTATTGCAATATTAAAACTATGTTGAAAAGTATCATTTTTGGAAAAAATGAAAAAAAAAATTGAGACCAAGAAACTGTTCATTTGTATTTACCTTGAGATAAATGTCAATAGCTCGGTAAAGATCGTCGTGATCGAGCCTCGAAAAATCCGGTATAGACTCGGCAAGGGCAATGAACTTTGAAAGAGGCAAATTAACGTCTCTGGCAATCTCTTGGAGATAGCCATCCACAATCTTTGCAACCTTCAACTTGAAGCTATGAGAGGCTGAAGAAGACCTCCTGCTCTCCTGAAACTCCAAATCAATATTCTCCGCAGACCGAGACCTTCTCCTTTCAAGACCAAGCTTTGATCTTGGAGGGCTAGTTGGGGGACTCTGCCCTTGCGACATGAACTGCTCCAATATTATCATTACCAAGTCCACATCATACTTAGTATCACTTCCCAGTGAGTAAGAGGGTATTAACAGATCATTAACAGTTGCTTCCTCTAATTGTAGTGCCACTCTTCTGGCTAGTTCCATCTTTGAAGAAGAGGAGGCATTGAGAATGTTGGCAGCTTTCAGGAGTTTAAGCAGGAAGCTGCAAGAAACAGCACCTTTATCTGCTGGAACTAAGCTTACTATTGATTCCAACAGAAGCCTGTCCTTTGAAGATATCTCACTGGCCGAGTCCGAATCTGAGTCAGATCCTTGCTGTTTATTGACCCTGGTTGCTGCTCTTGAAATGTTCGGAAGCCATCGAGCTGCATAAATTTTCAACGCGTCCCCTATAAGAGTAGACGGTATCTTTCCACTAGACTTGATTTCTACCATTGTTCTCCAATACAAGTCTATCCCTAATTCTGCCATATCTTCAGCCCACCAGCCCTTGCTTGTTGGTTTATGCCTCTGAGACTCTCCTCCATTACAGGACACATCATCCCTTCCCCTTCTGGAGTAACTATGCGACAAGCAAACCTTGGAGGGATGTGTTAGGACTTTAGAAGCAATTGCTTCAATGCATCTGCTTGTAATTCCAAGGTCTTCTGACCACAAAGGGAATGCTTTAGTACTTTGCAGTGTTAGAATTGAATCTTTCCATCCATTAAGTATGCAAGAATTAAGGAAAACTTGAAGCTTGTATATCAGGTTCCCCTTTTCAACGTCCTCTGTCATCTGCAAAAACTCGGCCGCACACCTTGCAGCCACAATGTTGTAGGCACTCAGAGTTATTGTAATACCATAGCAGAATTTTGCACAGAGCTCAAATGGCTCAATCCCACCGGGAAAATCCGGAAGGTGGACTATTTGTTGTTGTGAAGATTCAGGGGATTCAGAGCATATTCTCTGTAGCCGCAAACACTTTGACAGCAGAGGAAACTGTGAAGTAAAGAACGATATCAGAAAACAGAGATTCCTGAGTCAAAATCTAACAGAATTTGAACAGGGAAAAAAAAAACCTTGTGAAGTAAATATCTACTTCCTTTCACTTGAATTATGAGGTCACTAGAGACTTCAGAGGATACAGACCTGCCAT
>CAODLS010504035.1:0-29393 GCA_948243855.1 Flueggea neowawraea
TTTCCATTAATCCAAAATAAATATGCAAATATTAATTAAATGTAATGAAATAACAAAATAACTAAATTAAGCTATACTAAAAAAGTATAAGGAATTTGAAAAATGTAATTGCAAAAAAATAACTTTAAGAAATATAGAAAATGTAATTGCAATAATAAAATGTATAAATAATTAATAAGAGCAATTTATAGCAAAATAAATTTTTGAGAGAGTGAGAGTGTAGAAGAGATTGAGATTGAGAGAGAAAAAATGGTGTAAAATTGGTAAGAATTGGTGGGGGTATTTATAGAGTTGAAAAAATAAAACAAAAAACAAGAAAAGAAAAAAAAAGAAAATAATAGTTGGAACCATCGGTTCAAACCGCTGGTTGAACCGGCGGTTCGACGGTTTTTAAAAGGGTGAAACCGGAACCTAAACTGTAACCCTCCGATTTTGGTCGGCCGGTTCCGATTCTGGTTTGTTTCTGGTTTTGACCGGTCTGGTTCCGATTCGGTTTACCGATTTCGGTTCCAATTTTACAACTCTATGTTGGACAGTGATAGAGTCGGGATTTTGGTTAGGCAAGGACTGAATTTGTTTTGCCAGAATGTTGGCTACATGGTGTATAAGACAAAAAAATGTATATGTATAGGAAAATTAAATTAAATATTTGAATACAAGTTGTAATTATGCAACTATTTTTGCACATTCAAGCCGAGAAATGATGGTTGATTTTAACGTGTTGCCATGTTTTGAAAGCGTTGCAAAATAACTTCGTTATCAATAGTTGCAAAAACTTCTTTCTCGATGTATACCATTAGGACGTCATGCATCCATTCATCTGTCATCCTATTTCATAAATCCGTCTTGATAATATTCATGACAGAAAATACTCTTTGAATAGATGTTGTTGCAAGTGGAAGAAGCAACATCAATTCAATAAAACGATTTACCAAAGTTTTCAAGGCTTCCCAAATCTTGAATATTGAAGAATTGCTCATCATTTGTTATATCACAAATAAAAGTTTGAAACTGATGAGGAAGAATCATAAGTTCATTCCAAGTGAAGTTTTCTGGATAAAGTTATATAAGACGAACTAACTTTTCGATATTGAAATTCACGAATGAGTTCTTTGGATTGAGACAATTCATGCAAAAAAATAATTCTATATTCGTCTCTGAAAAATGATTTTTCATCTCTTATATAAGTGAATCGAGAACCTAGAAATAAGAAGAAGAAGAAGAAGAAGAAGAAGAAGAGTTGTTAATTTAGTGCAATGGTAGTAATTAGAGAAAAGATTTAATAGAAATGAAAAATATGTATAATCACCTCACAATAAAATCTCCACCCAATAATGATGATAATTAGTAACAAATGCATCTCGCTTCATAGAAATATGGAATTTCATGGTATCTTCTATATTAATAACATCAATGGAATTAGCCACACAAAATTTATCCACTTTCTTCAAGAAATTGTTCCATTCATTCTCCCTAAATTTTCGCAATATCTTTTTGGTTGTATTGATCAAAGACATAGGTTGAACAATATTTTGATCTCTTTATTGAAGAACAAGTGACAAATCATATGTTGTTCCAAGTATACGTATTGTAATGACATGTTTGCACATCGCCTAGGATTTGAGGCCAATGATCGCTTATAAGCGTCTTCTTTCATCAAACCACTAAGACACATTTTCAATGACAAAATTGTTAGGAACCATGAGTCCAGAGCGGATAATACCTCAGTGGATATGCCTAGCGCGTGATCTTCAAGAAATGAATGACCATGTTTAAGGAAATACTTCCTTAAATGCCACTGCCACTGACTTTGCAAGCCTTTGCCAGAAGTGATAATCCAACAATATGTGAAAAAACCCCTATGGAAAGCCACCACCAAGGTCACCTTCCTCAAGTCCAAGAAGATTGATAAGACTGAGAAGCCTGAGCTCCTAAAGAAAAACATGCTTCTATAAGGGAGGAAGGAAGAACATATTTCCTTGAGCTCATGCGCATTCGTGGGAAAAAACCACTGAGGCTCCTTTTCAGTGACAAAACTGTGAGGGCCAATGAGTTTAGAGTGGATAATACCTCCTGTGGCGGATCCAGGTGGGGTCATTCATGGTCAACCGACTCCACCGACAGTGGGGGTACCCATATACCCCCCTCTTCCCCTACCAGAGTTAGGAAGTCATCTCCCTTACCATCGCAACTCTGCAACTCCTATTCCTTATCCCCTCCACCAATCCATTTTGCCCTAGTTTAAAACAAAAAAAATATTGATGAACAGGAACAACGTGCCATTGCTGAAGGAAGTTTTAAAAAAAAGGACTAGCTTTTCCTTTTTCATTCTCTTCGACAAAACCAGACCACTCTTTCAATCTTCTTTGTCTTTGAGACTTGAATGACTGTTCCAATCACGATCCGAGATGGAACCATGACTGACTTACGAGGAGAACCAAACCGTAGGCCCAACCCATCTCATACAAGCCTCAGAGAACATAATCATATTAAAACAATTTAACAAATATAAAGTTTAAGAGTGATATTCTTTAATAATAAAACATAATTATAATATCAAAGTATGAAATAAATATTTGTTAGTAAAATTAGTTAAACCAGAATATTATCAAATACATAACCATAACCCACTACCCAGTGTGGAGTATCTAATATAAAAGATAATCTAGGGCCCGAACAATAGGGCACTCACTGCTGACAAACACACCTCACTGAGCACAGAAGATCGAACAATTACTATCTACAAAACTTGAAATGTTAAAAGAAAGGGTGAGTAAACTCAATAAGGAACAACACTCTAAAGCGCATCCATGACTCATATAAACCTGTTGAAAATATTTTTGAAAATACCACATGCACATATATACTTATACCATATAACATACACACTAATACATACTAGTATTAGTTCAAAAACCATTTCCAAAACATTTCGCAAAGATGGCATAGAACATGCATTTAGACATAATATTTATTTTCAAAAATATTTACTAAGAATAATAAGAATAAAACTGACGGGACTGAAATCAGACGGGCATAGTCATACAGACTCTATAATGACCATTTAGGCACCAATTATAGCCACTTAGGCATAGAATATAACCACTTAGGCGAATGTTAGCCACTAAGACAAATAACAACCGTTTAGGCAGGTAATAACTACTTAGGCAGGATATAGCCACTTAGGCATGGATCAATCACTTAGGCAAATGTTAGCCACTTAGGAAATTTAACAGAGCATTAGTATACCAAAGGTTACGCTACATCATAGCTAGGTGTCCCATATGAAAAAATATATATAGAAAACATATAAATATATTCAAGCAGACGAGCATGCATAACAAACAAGTAGTTACATATATATATTCATTACAAAAAAAAACTTATAATTTACTGAGTACAATATTTTATTACAGAAATCGTATTAATTTTTCAGAAAATAGATTTACTAATCATAGAGGTTTCAAGTAAGTCAGATTTTAGGATTTCTCATCCTTTACTTAGTTCGAATTATATGCAACGTCGGAGCACAAAAAACATATATAATTTCAAAAGATACAGTCTATGTGTCTAGAGATGACATTTCACTCACTTGGACGTCGAACTAATAATCCAATCACGGATCACCAGTGAATGACTGGTCAATTGTGTGTGGGAGTATTTTTAATGAACTTTGGGGTCAGAAGTTGATTTTGTTAATGTGGATGTGTTTGAACAAGAAAAGAGTTATATATATATATATATATATATTGCCAACTCCACCAAAAATATCTTCCTTCTTTTTTATTTTGATATTATCTTAATTAATGAGTCATGTGTACATGTGTTCATTAAACATTTGAGCAAGTGGACAACTTTTGTCGTAATTTATTTGATAAGTAACAAGTGTTTACTTAACGTTTGAACATATAGATAACTTTTATCTATAAATTCTTGCCATGTGCTAGATTTTAGATGATAGTTATCCACAAATACATATGTAGATTAGTTAGTTTTCACATTTTTATCACATTTACTATTTATTCTCATTTTAGTCCCTAACTTATTATATCTCATACACATTTCATCTGACTTAGGCTCTTTTATTTTATTCTAATCCTATTAAACACAATCTAAACTAATATTTCACTTATAAATAATGGACTTTATATAATGAAAATGCATATGCAATGCATGTATCAATATATGTATGCTATGCATGGTTAAATTGGGGTTGTGGTGTTACACCGCCACTGCGTTTGCGTCGTAGTCTTTGTTGCCTTGTTCCTTTCAAGTTTAAACTCTTTTTTAATTAGATTTAGGGTTTGATTAATTAGCTTGTTCCTTGTTGTCATGTCATTTCCTTATTCCAGAACCAGAATTAGTTGGATGAGTTGCGACTGTTGAGTTGAATTTCAGTAACCCATTTTCTACCGACCGTCAAGGTATGAATTTCTTCAATAACCCATTTTTTTATTTTAATTTCAGTTGAGTTAAGTTGATTTGGAATTTTGAATTAGTTGGATGAGTTGGATTAGTTGAGTTTTTAGATTGAATTAGGTGGATTGTTGAGTTGTTGAGAATTGTGAATTCTTGAATTGTTGAAAATTGTGAATTGGATTGTTGAGTTGTTGATAATTGTGAATTGTTGTTTTTTTTCCTTGCATTTTGATTGGAACTTAAATATTATCTATTTATTTAAATAACAGTTTGGTAGTATTTATCGAGAAGGAGATATTTGAAACTATTGACAACGAACCCATTTTGAATTATTTTCAAAATATGGATATTCGTAAGAATCAATTATCTCACACCACAAATTCGATTGTAGCTTGATTTGTAATCTTTTTAATTTTTAAACTATCTCTAATATAATTTTTTCATACTCTGTATATATCGGTATACTTTTTTGTTGCAAAAAAAGTCATTTTAGCCAATCCTAGTTTGACTCCGCATCCAGATATTTCTGGATCCGCCACTAAATACCTCAGTAGATGGGCTTAGCGCGTAATCGTCAAGGAACATGGTCAACAACACATATCATTAAGTGTAAAACAAACTCAAAGTCATAGCTCCATATCCTCAAAAGCAAAATTTTAAGAACAAACCTCTTGTATCTGGATTAAAACCATCATCATACACATGTTCAAACACTTCAATTATTGAAGGCCACATCATTGGTAAACGATTTAAAGTTGTGAAGTGTGATCCCCATCGAGTGTAACCTGGTCGACATAAGCTAGTTTCTTGATTTAAGCCTCTATCACTGCTAATTTCTCCACTTTCAAGATGTTCAACAATATGATCATACTTGATTTGTCAGAGTTTTTCCATTATTTTACAAGATGATCCACATTTATTCACAATCATGTTGACAAAATTAAAGAAATCGCTCACAGCTCGATGATATCTGGCAACAGTTACAACAACTAATTAGAGTTGATGAAACAATGGACATACTTAGCAGAATGATTTTTCTTCAACATAAGTGTTTTTAAACCATTAAATTTATCCCGCATATTTAATGCACCATCATATGTTTGACCCCTCATTCTTGATAAAGATATATTATGTTTGACAAATAGAGTCAACTACTTCCTTCAAAGATTTTACAGAAGTGTCAATTACATTAACCATGCCTAAAAACCTTTCGATAAGCTCTCCATTATTATCAACTTCAACACCATGTCCTATCATATATGTATACTATTATATGCAATTATAATCATTAGAGATTATATTCATATAGATCATTCGGTTACAATGTACATACAATTTTTTTTGAGCAAAACATATAAACAAGCTTAGCAAATGTACATGTAACACTCAATGGATCCTCTCACAACTATATGTATGATAATAACATGATACATAGGAGCAAAAGATAGTATAAGACCCAGCCGAATGACCTGTGCTCCATGTATAAATCAATCAGTCTCACGCTTGATCAACTCCTAAAAATTGTATATAGTAAAAACCTGAAAAAAACAATAGCTTTTTATATGAGTTGCTACTCACTCATTGAGAAAAAACTATCATCGATAAATACACAGCAAACAACATACGCATCCAAATATATATAATAATCACACACTATGCAATGCTACAAGTGAATGTAATTCCAATTTTATTTGGAGCTTGGCCTATACATGAAAATTCTCAATTGGGGTCTTGTATTGTATCTATGGAGACATATAGTCTCAAAACTGTAATTCAATAGGCAACTGACAAACTATGAACTGTAAAGACTTTAAGTATCAAATCATGTATTGTATCTATAGAGACTTGTAGTCTTAAATCATATCATATAACTGTATAGAGAACTTACGCATGTTGGCCAAGTCCGCCTTTTAAGTCAATAATGGAAGTGTCATATAACAATTCAATCTTTAGACAAACTACGCATATAATTGGTAACTGTAATCGTAAATCAGATCATGTCAATATTTTTCATAAGGACAAGCCAAATCTTATACATTATGTACGATAAACAATGAGACATATCTGATAAGATCAACAATATTGTCAACTATTTGATTATAGCAAATTCAGAAACGATTCAAATATCAAACACGTGTCACTTCTAAGCAATACTAGATATCTCATATATTTGCACTTGTAGTAACCAAATCATTTCACATAATCATATAAGTACATAACAAGACAAACTTTCAGAGTTGGCACACAAATGGAGACACCTCCAGTTTCTACTCACCTGACCATTCGATATATGCTAAAAATTGAAGAATTTTACTTTCCCAATCTACGAGTATTTGGGTATTCTGGATCTACACAATATTAAAATTATGTATATCAATATCAAATATGTTTTTCTATAAAATTTCAGCCTAATCCCTTAGTTACAAATTCTTATCCAATTTATTCTGTATGTCTTAGCGAATGACGAAAACTTTGAATTTACTTAATCTATAACTTAATTACATATCTAACTTATAAGGACATGCTCTCTT
This sequence comes from Flueggea neowawraea, assembly GCA_948243855.1. Taxonomy (NCBI): domain Eukaryota; kingdom Viridiplantae; phylum Streptophyta; class Magnoliopsida; order Malpighiales; family Phyllanthaceae; genus Flueggea; species Flueggea neowawraea. Next base: position 6,951 of record CAODLS010504035.1, read on the forward strand.
TATTTTTCTCCCGTGATGTTATAAGAAATTTCATGTCAATCCCTATTATTGAAATTATATCAAAACAATCCCTATAGTGGACTTGCTAGTTTAATCTCAACTGAACAGTCTGTGTTGCATTTAAAATTTATGGAGTTACATGTTTTCAATTAACTTGATGTAATTTTTATCTAAAAGTATACATTCTGAGATTTATTTACATATAAAGTAGGATTTCTAATTCAATTCGTACAAATTATGGTGAATTTATAAATTCAGACTATCCTCTATTATGTTTCTACTTCAAGACAGATTGAACATTACTTAGTATTTCAACTATATTTCATTCATTTCAATACCAAATTGAGATCTATAAATTTTTTCAGAATATATGTATGTATGTATGTATGTATGTATAAAATAAACCTACAAAAGTTGCAGTAAAGTTTTAAATTCAGACCAGGGGCTATGACAGGACAGACAGACAGACATTTCCTTAGTATTTTAATCATTATTTACTCTATTCAAATCGAAATCAAGAACGGTTAGTTGATTTAGAAATAAACTCATATACTCTATTTTCTGAAAACTTTCAAAGCCTACTGTAAAATACAGAAATTACAGTAAATTTTAGACCTACACCTAGAATTAAACTATTTTAGGTGGAACAATCAACATAACAAGTCTTAACTAAACAAGACTAATGTCCTAGATACATGGAAATAATCTATAAAAATTTATAGAGCATTAAAAGACATAAGTATCTACAAAGTTCATGTTTTTCATGTTTCAAAATTAAGTCTCTAAGGTTTCCAAAATAAGGATCCAAACAGACTATTCTTTAAGCATATGTAAATATGGTAGTTCATACAATTTTGACAATAAATACCAAAAGACAGAGAATTAGCATAAACCCTTTTACAGACATCTGTAGGACACATACATATACAAGTTTTATTCTTTAAGGTTTCTAAGATTATGTATAACAATTTCAAAAATAGGATTGAATTAGAGACTTGTGAAGTGCTACTATAAGTTCAGAATTACCTTTGGCCTATGCTTGCTTTGATGCCATGATGAAGAGAGTTTATTTTTGTGTGAAAGTTTTGTACAGAAATGAGAATGTTTAAGGCTGGTGTGAGTATTTGAACAGAGGAGTTTAAAGGGTTGTGTGTGTTTTTAAACTAAGGAAAGGAATCATGTATACTAGTTGTCGACTCACATTTCACTTTCTCTTTCTTTTTTCTTTTTTTGATCTTCTCTTAGTTAATGTCATATGTACAGGTGTTCAATCAATTCTGAAGGTGTGGGCAGTTTGTTAAAGCCAATTGTCAAATTAGATAAGTGTGTTGATTTTTTTTTACACCTATACATACCACTTATCTCTTTAAGTTCTATTTTCTCATTTGTTCTCCTTTTAGTCCTTAACTTACTTTATTCATGAATTTTGTTTTCAATTACAATCCCATTTATTATTCTAAGCCTATTGGACACATATTGAAAATAAAATTTCAACTCTAATTATAACTACAATATCTGAATATCATACTCTTAATTGACACTTGCTGCGACTACACGATTGTACCTAATAATTAGTCGTTAATCAATTCCTTAAATATTCGTCTTTGTATCTTAAATTTTAACTATAAACAACAGACTTTATATCATGAAAATGCATATGCAATGCATAAACCAATATATGTATGCCATGTATGGTTGTTTAAGGTTAGGGTGTCACATTAACATATCTAAGAACGACTACCATTTGTTCCTTTATTGAGATATCATGCAACTCATCAACTAAAAGAGAAAACTTGCGATCTCCAATGTCATTCATTATTGCACATTTAGTTTCAACAGCACAACAACTTGTTAATTCCTTTTGAATTTGGGGACAAGTCATTTGATTGTTGGCAGGAGCATTCTTTCCAATAACTGCACCAACCTTTGCACTTCGCTCATTGTACCATGCTAACACATCTAAAAAACTCCCTCTATTTAATGAACTTGATGATTCGTCGTGTCCACAAAAAGACAACCCTTGCTGCAAAAGCAAACGAATCACATCTAAAGATGCTGTCAAGCGAATGCGATAAGCAACTTTCTTGGCACGATCTTGTCTTGAGTAACTATAAGAGATACTCTTCCTTTAGTTTTTAAAAATTTCAAATAAAATTCTTGACTCATTGTGTGTACTATGCACTTCTCCAATATGCTTATTGAATTTTTCAAGTGCCTTGTTCCGATTATTGAAACCCACTTTTACAAACACATCATTTCCAAAACTGCATTAGTAGGCTTGAAAAAATAGCACAAAAAACAAAACGTTGCATCTTTGAACACACTATACTCCAATAATTGATGTTTCTCAAACTATCTCGGTTGAAAACTTCTACTTTTTTCCATAATTTCTTTTGAGAAGCTTATGACTCTTTGGTTGGTAAGGACCCTTGGAAATGTTCAATAACACCCCAACCCGAAAACTATCATGCAAAGCATATATTTTATTGATACTTGCATTGCATAAAATATTTTTATATAGGAATTATTACATTTATTTATAATTAAGATAAGAGAGATGAATACTTATATAATTATTTAGAAGATAATTTTTAAGTATAATCCTATGACTACGACAGGTGCTGATTAGAAGTATGATATTGTATTTGTAATAAGAGAGAAAATATTATTAGGTGTTTTGATAGGTCCAAAGATAATAAATATGACTGAAAATAGAAAATAAACCTCGTGAAATCAAATAAACTAGGGGCTAAAAAGTAAACAATTGAAAGATTGGGACTTCGAAGGTAAATTGGATATCTAGGTGTCAAACCCTCCAAGATGAGCATCCAAATTGGACATGTGTATTTGTGAAGAATAGAGATTTGTCCATGGTTGCAAAATCAGCTAAACACCTGTCCATAACAAATTGAGTACAATGAATTAAAGAAAGAAATTGTAGAACACAGGCAATAGAGAACCTCCAAACTCTCATACCAAACTTCAAACTTCTCATCTCTGTAGAACAATTTATCACACAAAGATAAGCCCTCTTCAATGTGGAAATCAAGCAAGACTAAGTAAAAGGTAATTTTGTAAACTTAGAACTCTTGACAACAGTCTGCTTCTTCTTTATTTTCGAAACTGATAGAGATGGATTCTAAGATACCTCAAAGAATAAAAGTTGTATATTTATGTGTATATTATATGCTTGTAGAAAATTTTAAATTAATTCTCATTATTTTGATAGTTATGGAAAAAATTGTAGGAACTGCGCAGATTCTGAATTCAGTAAGAGTAGTCCGTTTGAATGGTAATTTTGAGAAGCTTAGAGACTTTAGTTGGAAACAGATAAAACATAAAAGTTTTATATGATTATGTGTTTTATCTGAATGTACAATTTAACATCTTAAATCCATGTGTGTAATCAGATATACAAGTTTAGGTAACACTGGGCATGGTAGATGATATGCTAAACACAGCTTGAATCATAGGTTTCATTTTAAAACCTACCCAGATTTACACGTTTTGAATTATAACTTGATATTTTTCGAAAACAATTATACGTGAATCTAGTTTCTAAGACAACAAACCATTCTTGATTTGGACTTGTGTAGATAAATCGATGAATAAAACACTAGACAAAGGTAATTTTGTCTAGCTCTTAGGGTGTAGATTTCAGAATTTACTTTTTGTGGACAGAACTAGATAACATGATTTATATCCTTAGAAAGATATATGTGTATAGTTTATAAATAAAGTTTTATAGATCAATTTGGGTGCTTAAATGAATGCATTATGATTAAAATACTAATTGATGCCAAATCTGTGCTGAAGAGAAAACAAAAGAGCAACTGGTCTGACTTCAATAATTCACTGTAAATTCTACAAAATGAATTAGGATTCATACTTTGTATTAACATAAGTGTTAGGATGTATAATTTCATATAAAATTTGTAACAAGTTTATTTAAAATCTATAACTCCTGGGATGTTGAATTGAATATAGACTCGAATGACCAAATATTTGTAGATTGAGAAATTAGAAGTCTTCAGTACTTGACAAGAATATTGGAGGTCAGGTAAGTAGAAATTGGAAGTGTCTCCACTTATTTGCTATGTGTATGAAAGTGCGTGATGATCTTGGATTATATGTGTAAATATTGGAAATGCTGAGATGCATATAGATGACACGTGTGTATGCCTTGGGTTATCTGTGAATTTATTGAAATTAAATGCTAAACGATATTATTTGATATTATCGGATATGGTTGATTGTATAATATGAATATTTTATTTGATCGGGTTTATCATGATCGAACATATGCTGATATGAAATGATTTATCATTATCGTGAATTTGCATATATGGATTGAAATTGTATTGGTGACATGACACTTGCACTATGGACTTAAAATGCAGACTTGACCAACATGTTTAAGTTCTCCATCGTTATTGTTTATGAGACTTAATGTCTCCATCGTTATCGGATATATATTGAGACTTTAAGTCTCCATCGTATATCATATTATTTATAAGACTTTATGTCTCCATCGGATATCATATCGTATGGACCCGGGTTGAGACTTATCATGTTCTGGCCAAGCTCCAAAATAAAATTAAAATTGCATTCACTTGCATTGTTGCATATTGTATGATTAATTTATATATTTGGATGCATGTGCTATTTGTTATTGATTTATCGATGACAATTTCTCTTACTAAGTAGTGACTGGGTCTCACACTCTCTCTCATCTGCATCATGTTATAATCGTCCATATAGTTTTGAAAGGACTCTCTAAGTGTTACATGTACTTTTGTTTAGCTTGTTCATATGTTTTGAATATAAATTTTGTTATGTACATCTAGATATGAAAGATCTATATGAATACATTATTTTGTGACTGTAATTACATATTATAGCATGGTTATAAAAAAATAAGGGTGTGGCATCTCCAATTCCTGAGGATGCGCCAATGATGAGTACTACTTTTTCTGCCACATTTTCACTGAACACTCACCTTAATGCAGAGACAAGGCACTGCAAAAGTAGATAAGGTGGAAGCAAAAAGGGAATCGCTAGTACGACCAGAGGAGCAACTGGAACATTGATTAGCTTGTTGATCAAATCCATGACTGGTCTCTGTCAGAAAGAGGTAACACCAATGCTGAATTGTTGATAAAGCTTCTTATCTTATGACCTGTATGAGTGTGGATCAGTAGAGTGCTTTAGCGGTGGTGTCCCGGTGGTTTTTGCCACCTAGGAAACTGTGGCTCCACCACGTGTAGCTTATACATGCTTTGACATTGCTAACTTGGTAGGTGCTTTATAGGGGTGGGAATGCTCGAGCCGCTCGAAGCTCGTCTTGATAAAAGCTCGTTCACAGATCGGTTTGATAATAAATGAGCCGATCTTAAACAAAATTTTAAGCTCGTTTTAATAAACGAGCCGAGCTTGATCACCCAAAAGCTCAGCTTGGAAGCTCGCAAACAAGATCGTTTGTAGGCTCGTGAACAAGCTCGTTTCATGATTTTATTGAACTAACCTAAATTTGATTATATTCTTTTTAGAGCAGTTTCCAAAGATGAACTAGCAAATCTCGTCTACAAATTTATTTGAGTCTTTGTTGAGCAGAGTTAAAAAAGCTCGCGAATAAGCTTGTGAGCTCGCAAGTCTTGTGACGAGCCGAGCTTGATCAGGATTTTGAGCTCGAGAGAGAGCTCGAGTTCAAGCTCGAGCTCTAAAGATTTTAGATGAGCCGAGCTTGAACACTCCAAAGCTCAACTTGGCTCGGCTCGGCTCGAATCCAGTCCTAGTGCTTTAAGGTTGGAAGTATATTGGATTTTGGAATGGTCTAGTGGTATACAGAAGCATAACTATCTTGATTTGTGATGTCATCTTTGTCACTTACCAAATTCTGATGAGTTCTTCATTTGTCACAAATTATTCTAGGCTTAATACATAGGAACCTCTTAACTTTATTTAATATTTCTTCTTGCCCTCTTAATTTTGATGGATAATTAATTACCCTTTTAATTTGTACAAAATGTAATTTTTAAAGTGTAATTTTTAAGGACTCAATTGTACTATACTGTTGACTTGATTATAGTGTGGCATCTTTTGATGGATGATTAATTCCCACTTCAATTTGTATAAAGTGTAATTTTTAAGGACCAATTGCATTGTATTGTTGACTAGATTAGAATGTGGCATGGGGTTCACACATTTGACGTGTACCAATTATTAATTAATTATCTATCAAAGTTGAGGAAATAAGTTTAAACTGCCATGGATACACCCTCGAGTTCTACCTCAAACACTATCTCAAACACCAACCCAGCCTCTGATAGTATCCAACTTACCTCTTCACTTTCCTTTATATCCCAAGAAACAAGTAGGTTAGAACACCTAGAAGAGTACTCTTATGTTCCTGAAGATGCTCAAATTTCAGCTACATCCCAACCTCTTATGAACCCTTATGTGGTTTACCAAAAACTCAGAGGTGTTGTTTCTATACGGCATCTCCTTCACAGGAGAAGACGTCCCCTAAAGAATATGTTTAAGCTTCAAATCTGAATCAATGTTTGTTAAAATCCACTGAGGCAGAATAATATGTAACGATTGAAGTTTCACAAAGCCTTATTAAGGAGTCCCTTAAGCAAGGCTATACTCATTTTCACTGGGGAGCAATCAGATTGATGCTCACTTATAATGGAAGAAAAGGATGTCCTGTTACAACAAGACTTGCACTCCTTGACACCAAAGTTCTTGAATACCAACATTCAGTCATTGGCACTGCCATTACCACTCTAAAAACTGGAACCATAATACTTACTTTCTTCCCCAACCTCATCATGTCTTTTGTAGATCCAAACCTACCAACTTTCCTAAAGGTTCAGGTTCAAATAATTGGATTTCAACATGTAGTCTTCTCTCAAATAGCTACACTTCACCAACAAGTTTGCTACAAGATCCAAGGTCATGTCGTTGATCTCAATGGTTATGACTCAGGACATGCTTTGTTTATTCTCTCAGAAACTACAGAAAAGGTTTTGACGATTGTTAATGCTCCAAAACAGATGAATGCTGAAACTCTGAAGAAGTTAGTTCCAACCTCTTAGTTAACTAACTATGAAAAGGTGAGGCAGATTGATAAACCAATACAGTCTCAAGAATGCCTTTTTCAAAGAAGAAATGATGGGTCTATTCAGAAATTTTTTAGATCCCTTGATGAACCAAATATTTCAAATTCTGGTTTACCTGTCTTTAAAACTGTTGCTATGATTCAACTAGTTCCTACAGACAAAAGAATACCAGCCTTGCGGTTTAAACCTTCTGGTTATCCAGTGTATACCAACAAGATTGATGGTCACTTCATTTGGGATGTTGATCCAAATGAATGTGAAGAAGGTTGTCCTTGTCAAGATGAGGACTATGAGTTCCCTGAAGGCTCAAGAAAGAAGAAGGAAAGAAGGCCTTCCTGTCGACCTCCTGATCACCCTAATCAGAAAGATGATGTTTTTTCTCCATGGATTGGAAGCTCAGAAGAAACAAAATAGAGAACTGATGAGAAATTGGCTGAGGAATGGAAACAAAGATTTCCTCTCCCAATTTACAAAGAAGCCCTAAAGATTCTAAGAAGAGAACCCTCTTGTAGATCCCCTCTTGAAGTCATTTCAAGTCCAATTTCAACAGTTGTCCCATGCTGTATGGCATCCTCCTCCTCCAGGGTGCTTGAATTGGATAATGAAGAAGAAAATTCTCTGTTGATTCCATACACTTCTAGTCATGGAATTCCTTTCCGACCTTACACGAAGCCAAAAACAGTCAAAGCAGATGGTTCTTTTGAACCTCTGTCCAGTGCTGAAGAAGTTCTAAATTGGCAAACAAAAAATTAGGCAACACAAAAACGACATCTGATGCGCCAGGATGAGAAGCTAGATAAGATCCTGCAAGTCATGGAAAAAAAAGATTCTGAAGTAAAACACATCAGTCAAGCTCTTCATTTAGAGGTGCATAAAAAGATTTCTAAACTTAAGAAGACACTAAACAAAATGATTATTCTAAAGGATTTTGGTGATGATTTTGACCAAAAAGAAGCGGAACTAAGGAAGTTGAAACGAGAACAACAAAGTCTACAGGATGATCTCAGACATCCCTCTCCTTTTGATTTCCAAAATAGTACTCAATCCTCGATGATGCATATAGTTCTAGGAAAAAATTTCAAGAACCCCTTTCTCCTCCATTATGTTCCTCTTATCTCATTAACCTTTCAAAAGTATGATGAGTTTAGAAGACAAGAAGAAATGAAGAGAAGGAAGAAAAGAAAGGAGAAGCAGAAAGAAGAAGATACTCCTCAGAAAAACCCTCCCACAGGGTTTATGGTGTCAATTTTCCAAGACTCTTAGGATCCATATGACCTTAAAACTCATAATCCATTTGCTGTCTTAGAAGAAGATTCAAGCTCTGCAATAAATTCTACTGATTCAACTTTGATGCATGAAGATAGATCTAGTCCTGAAGAATTAGACTATGCTTTAGAATCTGAAAGCTCAACTTCTTCATCTAAAGATGACTCCTCAGAGAATTCAGTATCAGATTTGTCTACGAATTTTGAAGAAAATTATGCTAACATCATAGCTATACTTATGGCTGAGCCAGAAGAAACTTTGGGAACAACACACATGTACACGGAAGAACCAACAAAAATAGAAGCATAATCAATTCACAACATAGACCTCAATCAGGCTAATAAAAGATCAAAAGAAGGGCCACGATTTACAATGGATGACATCCCAATGTATAAAAGAAGAGAAAGATTACTTGAAATTAGTTCTTGGATTGATCTTCAAAGATCCAAACCTGGTTAAACTTCTGAAGCTATCATTAGGGAGTTAGCCTCTAGAATGGTTGGTTCAATGAAAGACTGGTTCATTTTGCTTTGAATTTGTTGGAAATGTTATAATTTTCAACAAAGTACAAGAGCAGGACTTCTACAAAATGAAGTGTTGTTATTTAGAGATGAAAGATCTTCATAGACATTACCAAAGAATGGCTAGAACTTACTACCAGCTTGAAGGATACAACAATAGAGAATTGAAGCAGACATTCATTACTTCTTTCCCTGAAGAACTCCTCCCAAAAATTAATCGACAAGTCACTATTTCTAGAAGGGACCTTAGCCAGCAAGGTTTAGGAGAATTGTTCCAATATGTGGAGATTGCTTTGGAAAAATTATGTGTGCAAAAGAAATTTTCAAACGATTTTCACAGGACAGTAGATTCCAGAAAGCATGCGACAGATCTTATCTGTAGATTAAATGCTAAGACAAAGATTGTGACTGTAGGATGAGAAAGAAAAAAGCAACATTGGAAGAAGTATTCTAAGATGAGGTTTTTAAGAAGATCAGGAAGGGTTTCAATAATTTCAGAAAGAAGGGTTTTCAATCATTTAGAAAGAAAACCTCTAGAAACAAGTCTGATTGATGTTTTATTTGTGGGCAACAAGGACATTTTGCCAGAAATTGTCCCAAGAAGGAAAAATTTGCTAAGCTCATACAGCTGGTTATGAAGATAGCCCCTTTTGATCCATAAGAAGATTTAGAGTCCATATTCTCAGAACAAAGTAGTGACATTGATCCTGATAATATTGTTTTTACAATTTTATCCTTAGATTCTGAAAGCTCAGAGGAATCTGATGATTCGGCTTCAACTCACTACCATGAAGCATTTGGAGTTTTTCCTTGTCTTTCAGCACAGACTTTTCCAGTGCCCCATGTAGAGATGGAGATACTCAAGACAAAGTATGATGTTCCCAAGAAGGTCATTGGATTCATTGATACTGGAGCATTATAGACAATGATTAATCCAAAGATTTTCCCTGGAAAGAACAACCCAATATGTCTCAAAGCAACCTATTGGTATTAAAATCTTCCTTGGAGCAGTTATATAGGTCAAAACTATTGGAATAGAGATTAATGAAAATGATGTTCTTATTGGCTTTGATGTTATTAGCCAATTAAACTCAATATCAGTAATACTGGATTATATTATAGGCGACACTTCAAGCCTTATACTACAGCCCAGGATTTATTCATTGTTGAAGATACATAACATCCAATGGTGATCTAATACAAGCATCTCTTCTCAAAAAGTATGCTAGCTTCATTCATCCATCACCTTTGTGGAAGAATTTTGACTTTTTTGTCAGATTGCCTTTCAAGAAGAATGAAGACATCAATCCCACAAAAGTAGCACATCCAGAGATGACACCTTTAGATCTCACTTTTGCTAAGGAAGAATGCTTGCAACTATTAGAACAAGGTCTAATTGAATCCACAACCAGTGATTGGGCTTGCCAGACGTTCTATGTTAACAAAAGCAGTGAGCAGGTCAGAGGAAAAAAAGATTTGTTATTGATTACAAGCCTCTCAAGATTTTTTCTCAAGGATGACAAATTTCCTCTTCCGAAGATCCAGTCTTTACATGTTCATTTCCACAAGGCAAAGGTGTTTTCAAAGTTCGATCTTAAAGCAAGTTTTTGGAAACTTGGAGTTCATCGAGATGATAGACCAAAAACAACTTTTTGTATTCATATAGCCAAGTATCAATAGAGAGTCATGCCCTTTGGCCTCAAGGTTGCTCCATCCCTATTCCAGAAAGTCATGCTCAAGATCTTTGAGCCCATACTATATTTAACCCTGGTCTATATTGATGATATCCTCCTATTCTCTGAAGATAAAAAATCCCATCAGGACCTGCTTCAGCAATTTTTCACTTTGGCTGATAAGTTTGGGATTATGTTGTCCAAAAATAAGAGTATTTTGGTCCAAATCAAAATTGAATATCTTGGATCAATTTTTGAAGATGACCACTACCAAATTGGGCCTCATCTTGTAGAATGTTTGACCCAGTTTCTTGATGAGAATCTTTCCAGAAAGGAAATACAGTCATTTCTTGGCATAGTAAACTATATCAAGAATTTTCTCCCATGTATGGCAAGATACATTGGTGCTCTTACAAAGATGCTAAAAAATAATGGCCCACTTTGGAATCAAGAACAAACAACAGTTGTAAAGAAATTAAAGAAGCTTTGTGAAAAGCCTTCACCCTTGAAGATTCCCAGCACAGGAAAAAGGATCCTCCAAATAGATGTCAACGATGAATTTTGGGGAGCAGTGCTTTTGGAAGAAAATGACAAAGGGTCATGGGAATACTATGGACATGCTAGTGGACAATTTTCTGAAGCAGAGAAGGACTATCACACGGTTTACAAAGAGATAATGGCAATAAAATATGGAATCAAAAAATTTGGGTTCCATTTGATTGGAAATAAATTTTTGGTTGAGATGGACAATTCATCTTTCCCGAAAATTATTGAATTCAAGAACAAAAAAATTCCAAGTGCTCAATGCTTAAGGTTGAAGGATTGGTTCATTCGGTATGAGTTTGAAGTAAAGCATATAAAAGGCAACCACAACATCATTGCAGATTCTCTCCCGTCCAAAGAAAAAAACCATCCCAGCTAATTCTTCCTTGGGGTTCTTTACTAGTCATATTTATGGCAGGACCTTCCAATCACCTAGAGCCACAATACATGGTAGCAATCCAAAAGAGAGACTTTCCATCCATGCCTGATTCAATGAAAACCCCAGAACACATTCAGACTTATGCCAGCACCCATATTGAACACTTCAAATCCCAACTTCCTGACGTGTATTTCTCCAGTCTGATTCCCAAGTATTTCATGTTCGAACCACCTTATCTTTTCTGACTAAACCTTTTCTTATGGCTAGCTCATTCACATAGAGTTTTCTATAGTTTTTATGGTGTCTTACCACTATCCATAAGATCGCCATAGAATTTGACCCAAAAGAGATCATAAACAATATAAATGATGACAGTCAATGCCGATCACTTTTGTGGACTTTTCTTGAATGGTTTAACACCATTCTTGTGTGGAGGAGGAAACTCAAAACCACTATTGACAATGAAATAACCATGGGGAGAGCTAATCAGTTCTCTACAGAAGTCTACATTTTCCATCTTCCATATTTTTGTCATTCTCAAGGATTTTTGTGGACTCAAAACATATGTTATTGTTGGGGTCCAGTTCTTGGATCTATCAGAGGCAATCCTAGACTAAGAGGACAGTTGGTTGAAAGTTTGTGTTTTCTTAATAATTCATGTCCACTTCCTCCAACAATGCTTGCAAGGTTCAAGGCAAGTCCGATTGAAGTCAATATCCTTCCTTCATCATCAAGCATAAGGCCTAGCACCATCGGAGTTTTTGAAGGTCCTTATGAAGATCCTCCAAGAATTCATGATGAATTTATTGAAGAACTTAATGAAGTAGCTCCAGTACAACCCCCTCCAGGATATGGATTTCCAAGCAGAAAGGATGCAGACTATGGTGACCATAATAGTGATAGCACGTCAAATGAAGAATACCTTTGACTTTGAAATGATGTGTGTCCTATTCATCACCCAATTAATTGAGATGACACATGAACCTAGATCACCAGCCCTGAACCCAATCTGAGCAATCCAAAAGGAGATGATTAATGCATGCCAGTTGGATACAATCCTCTGAGTCTGCCAAAGTGTTTTGTTTGTGTCTAAAGGAATATGATTCCTTTACTTTTGTATTACTGTTCTTTATATCAGTTCTCGTCAAGAACTTTAATTAAAGTTAATCACGAGTCTTGTAGCTTTATAAAAGCAAGTCACGAGTCTATCTTTTGTGACCACCTGTTAGGGTCATATTTTTCTTTAATATTTTGTTAGTGTGTAATTGTGAAGTCTATATAAGACTTCTTGGATGAATGAATAAGGCAGACGGATTTGAAAACCCAAAGAATCCTCTCATATCTAACGACTTTCTAAGTTTTCCTTTTATCTTCTAAAATTTTGGGGGTACTGGGGTAAGAATACTTGGTGATCCTCTTTGGCTATGGTATTATAAGTTTTTGGTCAGTATTAAATTAGTCTTCTTTCTATTAAAACCTATGTAAGTCGTCAATGGTGGACGCAACCAAGAGGTTCATATTATTAAAATACTAGTTTAATATATTGATCTAACCAAGTGGTTCAGGGAGTTTCTATGTATTAACATGTCAACTAATAGGTCCTTAAAATTACACTTTATATAAGCTGAAAGGTAACAAATTACTGATCAAAATTAAGGTGACAAGAAGAAATATTAAAACAAGTTCAGGATTCTTATGTATTAAGAAAATCATTCTATTTAAACATCATTGTGACATGACATTTCAATCCTCAAATAGACAACAATGTCAACTTAACTTGATCAAATTGTGATTTTTCTTTCCCAAAAGCGTGTTTCTTTCATAAGACCATTTTCCTTTATAATTGAATCATGGTTTCTATGCTAGAATTTCCAATTGAGATGGGATTCTGGATGAATTTATCACTCTGCCAATTTAGACAACCAAACCTGAAGCTTACGTTCTTCAAAGGAAGATTGAAGAACAGGAATATAAAGATTCACTTCATGATTAAGCCACAACATACCATACAGGATTCAAACACAACATCTTATCATTGTACTTCATCCTATCCTTAATACACTTACTGATGGTAGTATTATATACACATAAACGCATAATCATATTATGACCAACTCAACTTCCTAGTTCCTATGTATACACATATTCAACACCCCATTTTTATTTTGTCTTAAGCTCTGGCCTTTGTATGGATTCCGGGTACAAGATTTTTTGGACTCCAGTGACATCGACAGTCTTCTTACTGAGTACCTGGCTAGGCGGTACGTAACATTCTTGGCAAATTATATATGGAATATAATTTTTGCCAAATCTAATAACAGGGTCAAGTTGTGAAGTTACCAAACACAAGGACTTATTTTCATATTATAAAAAATGCTAGGGACTAAAGAGAAATTCTACCACCACACCACTTGAATAGACATATTCTCTTTCCTGCTCCATTCTTCCAACCCGTAACCCACCTCCATCTCTCTCATTTTTGTCCTATTCACTTCCTTCCTCTTCTTTACTTGTTTTTTTTTTTTGCTTTATTCCTATTTCTTTCACCATTTTCACTCCTTGATCAACTAACCCACACCTAGACTTGCATGCATTGGTGTTATGGAGCAAAAAGAAGGGTTTTGAAGTTAGGTGTATAGGAAATCCGAATTTGATTGATAAGTTTTTATACTCTAGATTGTTTAATTTATGCTTTTAATTAAAGAATTAAAGTGTTGTGATGTTGTATTGTTATGGGTTAGTGATTTGGTAGATTAATCTTTGAAGTTTTGGTGGTTAGGGTCAGAAGAATTTTGGGTAGAAAGGTTATTCTGAATTTAACAAATTAATGCAAATATTTTGGCAGTTCTAAAAGTATTTAGGTGCTAATAATTCTACTGGGATTTAGAAATACTAAGAATTGTAAGCATGTAATGGTTGGGGACTTGAAAATATTGCTGGAGAAATTATTTTAGAGGTAGTGCCATATGAATTAGATATGTTTTCTCTATTGGGTGTTTAAGAAATAAAGAAGAGTGTATTTTGTGGACACAAACATAGATCCAATTGTAAAGTTTTGATGTGGGAAAAAGATAAAAATTTTAAGAGGCTTGTTCATTTAATAAATTGAGTTAAGAAAATGGCTACGAAGGTTGTTCATTATTTATAGGAATTGAGTGAATGTGAAATATGTTATGAATGAGAATTACGCATATAGAACATATGTATTGGATTTAGTTAGACATTTTGGGAAGGGAAATTTCATTCGTTGCATTTGGAAATAAATGTGTATTAATCTAGATTCATAATTTGTTGTGTTAGATTCCGAAGAGCGTATCGAGTGGAAAATTGAGAAGTTGATTTTGCGATTCTGATTAAATAAGTTAAATTTTGAGGATTAATTTTATTGACTTACAAAGAATTCAATATTTATTAAAGAATCATGAATTCGAATTAAGGAAGTTTTTTAAGGTTATTATTTCCTTTTGCAACGGATTATTGTTAAAGCCTTATGATTATTCGATCAAGAAGAGGTTGTTAAATATTTTGAAATGAAATGTATTTTCTTTTAGCTAAACTATCTTGATTATAAAATCACATATGCCTAGTATATTTTCGGTGTATGCTCGTTACTCATTGAGCTTAAGGCTCACCCCTACTCTCGTTTTCAGTTTTGCAAGTTGGTTAACTCTGAGACTTCTTTGCCCATTTTGTAGCACACTTGTTCGTGCTTATTTTATTTTATTTCGGCTATGTAATCTCTATAAAACTTGTATTAAAAGTCTAGATGCTCTGTATGGTAACTTGATTTGAAATTTGTAATTAGTAGGTTTGACTTAGTTGGAATTGTTGAACTGAATTGGTTTGAACGTTTAGATGATGGTTGATGGACTATTATGATAAATTGTTAGGTATTTAAGTTGATTGATGACAGGGAGATGCTTATAATATAGGGGAGATTCTACCAAAATTTTAGTGGAAATAACATATTTTTATTAAGGTTATTGGAACATTTATTATTATAAGAAGAAGAATTCATTTAGGTTAACATGTTCGAATGTCCGAGACGTTCGAGTTTCGAAGTGGGGCCCGCTCCCTCGTTTCTTACACCGATCATGGCTAATATTCGGGTCATGACACGGTACCTCTGGCTTGCTCATAAATACAAACAGGTAAAACCATTCCAGCATGTCGGAAAGAACACCTTCCATAGCCAGGTGACCTTGAACCATGCTGGCTGTGTTAGGTATTTGTCTCCATTTCACACACTATTCACTATTGACTTGGCACACCCTACCACAGTGCGAACTGGAAAAGCACTAACTTGAACATGCTCCAAATTAATGTTTTCAATTAGTATTGGATCAACATTAAAAGAGCAGAATTATATGATCTTTCGAGTTTTGTGGACTTACATCTCTCAAGTCCTGATCAAGATTCATTTTGCCTTCCTTTGTCAGGAAATTTCCCTGTGTCAATTCGTACTCTATGTAACCGGATGTCACTATCAAGACTTTTCTTCTATATGTTGAAGCTCACCTTAGAAATCTTGAGTCAAGCAAGTTAGGACAAGTTTGAGGATGAATAACATGAAATCTGATGTTCTTGGAAGTACATGGACAGAGTGGAGGCGTGTAATTGAAGGCTTGATGCGGAACCCAATGATTAGCAAATCACAAACTCACACGTACAATATGATATAGCTCCAATGATAAACTAAATTCCCATCCTATTGAACCCCCACACAACAAGGTATGGAAACACAAATAATCAAGTTATAAGAATAAGATAAACGCCACAATTAGATTGATAAGTTTACCTTGATTCTTGATGCAATTAGAAGAAAGCAAATCCTAACTCTCACTCTAATAAAAAACACACAAATAGCATGAAATAAGTATAAAATTCATTTTTTTTTTGTCAAATGTGTCTTTCCAAGGCTACAGAAAAGCTTTTATACTAGCTAGCTAATCCTAATCCTTATTGGGTATGGATTAATTAACGCTAAGTAAGTCAAAAATGGGCTGGACGAGTTTAACAAGGCTTAAGACACACTAAACAAGTCTAATCCATAATGAAATAAAAGAATGCATCATTAGATAACTCTTTCATTAATACACGCCTTTAGCAAGGTAATGGGTTTAGGGCTGCCTTCAAGATCCAAACAACACTTCTCGATATTATGATCTTGAAGCTCTTGGGTAATTTGATCTTGAATGAACAAAGACATGGCTGCCTTGAACATGTGTGCACGTGCCCTTGTGATCGGGAAACTTAGAAGAGTCAATGGATCTCCACTCTTGCTCCTTGCGCTCCCGTGGACTTCAAGTGTACTCGATGGTGGATCCGCATCAAGGCTGAGGGCGTGTAATGCTCTGTGCAAGTCGTGGTGCAAAATTTGGAGGTATACGGCCTTCGACATGGCCATGTCGAAGCCCTTGTAATGTACTGTTGCAAGACACAACCTAGGACACGGTCGTGTCCAAGGCCGTTTAATAGTTTGTCTCAGTTTTCTCGTATATTTTGTTTGTGTTTCGGCCTGTGTCTTTGAAGCATTACCCCGTGTCTCTATGTTCCAGTCCATGTCTTAAAGTATGACGTGTTTTGGATGGATTTTAGAGTTTATTTTTGTCTATTTTGGTTAAGATTCATGTAAATCATATATATAGGTGGCTTGGAAAATATATGTAACTTTTTGGCTGACTTTCAAATTGAATAATAGAATTGTTCGCTCTCTCTACTTGTGGATGTAAATCAAATTGATTGAACCACGTAAATTATGTGTTCTTGTGTGATTATTCTCTTTTTGTTACTTAGCATATTCTATTGTTTTGCTTGACATATTGTATAATGTAATAATTATTGCATTTATCATCATGATGATAAACTTATCAAGCATAATTTATATCTCCGAGAATAGAATCTGACCTTGATGCGAGTATTTAACATCAGAGTAAGAAAAATACGCATGCACATTGAGATTAGTTAACCACTTATCATATATTAAAATCTATAATTCAGACTTATTTTTAATTCTTTTTTTAAAAATAGAGGGGTGGACGAAAGTCCAAATCAATTATTTTACCTCTTATTTTCATAAGGTTCGAACCTGGAACGTCCAGCTGTAAATGTTAATTGATTACAGCCAGGTCCAACCCATTGGGATAAACTTACTTTTAACTCTTGAAATAACATGTTACTACTCCAATAAGGACTCCAAAGAATTATCCTCATTTGAGAACTCCTAATTTTAGCCATTAGATGAAACAAATTGAATCTCAATCATTAAATATTTTAATGTTGAGAACACAATGTTGGAGCACTCAATATTTTCCTCAGGCCAAACAAAACAAAACGTGTGTGTGTAACTTCACTTTCCCAATTTTGAATGTCACGATCCGTTAACGGACCATAACCAGTGTACGAGACGAACCGAACCGTAGGCCCAGCTCATCCCGCACAAGCCCCAGAGAAAAGAACATCTACCCAAATACAATTATTAGTCGGCTTATTAGTCATATTAAAACATTTTAACGAACAATAAGTTTTAGAAAATAATATTCTTCAATAACAAAACATAATTATAATACTGAAATACTGAATAAGATATTTTAAGTAAATTACTAATATTATCATATACATAACCATAACACACTACCCGGTGTGAAGCATTTAATATAACAAAAATTTGGGCCAAAAAAATAAAGGGCACCCACCGCTGACAAGGACGCCTCAGTGAGCTCAGAAGAACAGATGATTGCTATCAATAGAACCTGAAAAATGTTAAAGGAATGATGTGAGAAAACTCAGTGAGAGACGACACTCAAAATTGCCTCTGGAACCTCACATAAACCATTTTGAAAACAATTCAAAAATACCGCATGCAGATATACACATATATATACATATACACACTAATATATATAATAGTATTTTCCAAAGAGTCGTTTCGAAATTCTTCGCAAACTACAACAAACAGTCACTCGAATTGACTAAATAAATAGTTTTGCTAAAAATATTTAGTTCCAGAATATGAAATAGCTCTAATATTTCCCATTCAAAATATTTACTAAAAATCATATTTATTTTTCAAAATATTTTCAGAGAATAATATTAAAAACACAACGGGACCAGAGAATTATATATATATATATATGCAAGTATAGAAAAATAAAATCATTGTAATATTCCGCTCGCTCTAGCTATATTTTCTATAGCGATTAGGGTTCGATTGTTGATCATAGATGCTCATCCTCATTGAGAGTGTGGAGCTTAGATTGATAGTTGATTAAGTTGATAAGCATGTAGGGTTTGTGTTCTGGAACCTTGAGTAGAAAGTCTGGAGAGTGGATAACACGAGTTAGAGTAAGCGATAACTTGAGTTGTGTGACCCTTACATAACTTGAGTTATACAGAATTGTAACATGAGTTAGGCGAGTCCATATAACTCGAGTTAATCATTATGTAACTCGAGTTATCTAGGTAAAAGTGGAATGACGTGTCGGTGTTCTTCGTCTTTAAAGACCCGAAACCGGCCTCAAGTTGTTATTTCTTCCGATCCACTCCTCTCAGATGCCTCCAATCTCTTTCAAGTTGTTCTTGAGCACTTGCTTTGGGTTTCTAATCCTCTCTTTCCTCATGTTTTCTGTACGATCATGTATATGAGGTTTTAGGTTTAATTCGGGTTTAGGGAGAATTGATGAGAATTCATGTTGTTTTGATGGATTGGAGTATAGATTTATGCTCAGGAAGATGATTAGAGTATATGTAATGGGTTAAGAATGATTTTTATCTGTTGATTTGAGTAATTGGTCGAGCTGGATAATCTGGAACAGTGGTTTACTCGAGTTATGTTTGGTTAACTCGAGTAAGATAGGCCCATATTTACCCGAGCTATGCTGGGTTAACTCGAGTAAAGTAAGCCATGATTTACACGAGTTATTTATTGTCTAACTCGATTAAATCAGACCTCAGTTTACTCGAGTTATTTGTTTTCTAACTCTAGTAAATCAGACCTCAGTTAACTCCAGCTAGCTCTGGATAACTCGAGTAAACAGTGGTTCTGAGGGACCAAATTGTGACGTTTTGTAGTTGGTTAATTTGGAGAATTTGAGGATTAATTTGGGGATTATGAGCGATCTTTGAGGGGTTGCATTTGCATATGCATTGCATGCATTTTGGGTACGACTATAATACCATATTTGATGATTATTATGTTGTATTTGTTACAGCATCTTGTGCTTATCAGCACCATCAGCCACCCACCAGCGGTGCTTGATTAGATTCTTAGAGCTTGGACATCCGGGTGAGTGGATGGAAGCTTCAGACACATATGCTGTGTCTCTGAAATTTATATTGTTTTGATGTGTATAACACATATTTAAAATCAGACTAATCTAAGGATTGGTTAATTATATGAAAATGATTATGTGAATAATATTCACGAATTTATTTTGAAGAATGATACATATATATATATATATATCTATATGTATATATATATATATATATATATTTCCACAATATTTGACGATGAGATATGCATGGTTTTGATTATGTTTTTGGTTGTGGGACACCTTCGCTACGGGATGCGTAGCCTTTTGGTATACCATCATACGTTGAGACCTAGCTATCGAGGTAGACGGTAGCCATGTTACCCTGGCCTGGTACATGATTGGATAATGGATCAGTAGCATGACCCTGATCATAATATGGTGGGAGAGTGGCATAGACCACACCACGATTTCTATGGCCCCATGATAAGTATATGATGTTTTCAGGAAAATGAAATACTATGGATAGTATTTTACCAAAGTGTATGTGTTTGCTTTTGGTGCAAACGTTTTATAAACGTCTTTCCTAGAAACCATACTATGTACATAGTGTGTATATATGTATACTTGATGTATACTGCATGTGATAGTTTTAAATGGTTTTCAAACCAGTCTTTGTGAGGCACGTATGACACAATCTGGAGTGTTGTCCCTCACTCACTGGGTTTGACCCCTTTGTTTCTATGTGTTGTCCTGTTTATGATTACAGGTTAATTTCGATTCAGCAACCCTTGGACATCTCTCAGCCCTGTGAGACCAAATATTTTTGGTTAGTAGCTCCCTTTTTGCCGGGCTACATCTTTTGTTGTAGATGCTCCATTTCGATATACTGTAGGGTTATGGGATTTGTGTATTTGACTTTTATACACTATTTTGCGATTAGATCGCTTTGTATATATTTTCATATATTACAGTTTGAGATGTATATATTGTAGATATTATTTTCATATACTTATATATGTTTTTCTACAAATGTTTTATAAATAAATGAATGGGTAGAGCTTATAATCCTATTAGGCTTGTGCGAGATGGGTCAGGCTCCCATAAACAGTTCGCCTCATACGCCAGTCATGGTCTTGGGAATGGTTCATGGCAAAGGGTTTATCAGAGCACTAGATTTTTGCCTCGTATGCCGGTCATAGTCCCTTGGACGGTCGAGCCGCTAGATGGTGGCAAGATCGGAGGCATAAGGGGATATCTTCTTGGGAAGAATTTAAGACCGAGCTAACACTATCTGTTCTTCCTCCGAGTGAGAGGGATAGAAAGGCAGATCAGTTAATGAGTTCTGTCAGGAGCCTGGGATGACTATTAGTGAATATGAGGACCGATTCAGGGAGCTGAGTAGATATGCACCTGCAGAGGCCCGTAGTGAGCAGGCCTTAGCAAGGGAGTTCCTAAACAGTTTGCTACTCAAGCTTAGGAGGGTCAAACATCCAATGCCGCAGTGACTGATATGTTACTTGTCTCTAATACTTTGGCATATACATTATTTGGTTCTGGTGCATCGCATTCGTTTGTCACGCCATATTTTGTAGAGCGAGCGGGGTTAGTTTTGAGTTAGTTAGACTCTTTTTTAGAAGTATCTTCACCTTTAGATAGTAAGATGCTAACTGAATTTGGAGTTCGAGGTTGTATGATTACCATTGAGGGGCACGAGTTGATAGCTGATCTGATTTTGTTAGACGTCGGGGAGTTCGACATTATACTTGGTATGGATTGGCTTTCGACTTGGCACTACCTTAGGCTGTTTTGCGAAGAGAGTATGCTTTCGACCACCAAGTCAAAGCGAATTTTGTTATCAAGGTGAGCGTGACAGTATTGTGCGAGGGTACGTGTCGGCCGTCAGAGCTGAAAAGATGATTCACTGAGGCTGTGAGGCGTACCTAGCCTTTGTATTTACAGAGCCGGTTAGTTTGAGATTGACGTTGGAGGACGTACCTACAGTACAAGA
This sequence comes from Flueggea neowawraea, assembly GCA_948243855.1. Taxonomy (NCBI): domain Eukaryota; kingdom Viridiplantae; phylum Streptophyta; class Magnoliopsida; order Malpighiales; family Phyllanthaceae; genus Flueggea; species Flueggea neowawraea. The sequence continues at coordinate 28,720 of CAODLS010504035.1, forward strand.
GTTCTCTGATGTATTTCTTGAAGATTTACTGGGATTACTTCCTGAGCGAAAGGTTGAATTTTCTATTGAAGTACAGCTTGGTACCGATCCGATATCGATTCCACCATATCGGATGGCACCAACCGAATTGAAGGAACTGGAGAACCAGTTGAGAGAGTTGCTGGATAAAGGATTTATCTGACCTAGTGTCTCACTTTGGGGTGCTTTAGTGTTGTTTGTTAAGGAGAAGGACGAGAGCCTTCGAATGTGTATTGATTACTGCAGTTGAATAAGATGATAGTAAATAATCGATATCCACTACCGAGGATAGACGATCTATTTGACTAGCTGCAGGGTGCGTAATGGTTTTCTAAGATCGATTTGAGATCAGGATATCACCAGTTGAGAGTTAGGAGTGAGGATATTCTGAAGATAGTTTTTCAGACTAGGTATGGACACTATGAGTTCCTAGTGATGTCATTTGGGCTGACTAACGCACCAGCGACATTCATGGATATGATGAATAGAGTGTTTAGACCATACCTAGATCGATTTGTTATAGTATTTATAAATGATATTCTGGTGTACTCGAAGAGTAGAGGAGAACATGAGGATCACTTGAAGTCAGTCTTGCAGACTTTGCGAGAGCATCAGCTATATGTGAAGTTCTTGAAGTGCGAGTTTTGGCTTGATCA
>CAODLS010504179.1:0-13855 GCA_948243855.1 Flueggea neowawraea
CTTCAAAAATCATATTAACATCAAAGAAAAATTTAACACTCCAAAATATCATTAATTAATTTAATGATATTTTAAATTAAAATTAATCCTTCAAAAATAATTAATTCAAAAAAAAATTTCAATGGAAAATTTACCCAAAAATTAATAAAAAATATTCAAGTTATTACACCCTCAGCCCAAAATACAGAATCTACGTAAAATTACAGTTTGGTCTCCGACCAGTGTAAAATTACGTCTTAATCCTCGAGACTTAAAAAATTTCAAAACAACCCTGAAAGTATCTTGGGATTACCTATTAGACAATTAATAAGTCACAATCCTCATATTCCTTTCCGAACTCCTAAAAATCACGAATTTAGCCTAATTCCTTAAAGTTATAAATATGTCTCTAACTTCTCCAAAATTACAAATCTAGCCCTTGACTTTTCAAAATTACAAATCTAGACTTCCAATTTTCAAAAATTACAAGTCTAGATTCAACTTTTCAGGAATGTACAAAACTAGCTAAAACCATAAATTTATTCTAAAAAATAGTTGACTCTCGATTCGACCGACAAATATCGAAACCAATCATGTATCCTGACTCTAATCAATTCTCTGAACATGAATCCAACCTCAGATTTGACAAATAAACTCTCAATCATCCTAAAAAGTATCAAACCCGAACCTAATCCTAGGTCCACCAAAAATTCATCAAATCATTCGATTCAAAGCTTGAATCGTGTTCATCTAAGTCCTATCCAACATGATATAGCATCATCTAATATCCATTCATCAAGAATCATCAAAAAATTAAAACCCATTTCATTTTCGGCCTAAAATGCATTTTCATGAATCAATGCATGAAAATGAGTTTAAAAGGGAGAAAGGATGTTGATGAAAATGAGTTTAAAAGGAAGAAAGGATGTTGATCTTACCTCAAATGATGTTAAGGAATGATGGGTGACCAAGGAGAGAGAGACCCAGACGAGATTGAGAGAGTTTTGAGTGAAAATGGCTGAAAATGATGAAGATGGTCGGGTTTGGGGTTTAAAAAGACAGACTGATCAAAACGCATCGTTTCAGTGAAATAACAAAGCAACGTATGTCATTCTCATGCTCAATGTAATGTTATTGTCATCCACAATGTGCGTCGTACACCATCAAAGTACGTTGTGATGCATCCAGTAGCCACGGATCTGGAACAAACACAATACAACGTACGTTGTTTATGCCAACGTACGTTGATCATCCTTACACCCCAGATAACGTACGTCGTGGCTACCCAATGTATGTTATGCTCCTTGTCCAGATAACGTACGTCTTGCTTGTCTCGACAACGTGCGTTGTTCACTACTCCAGCCACATACTCGACGTTTCACGCTTTCAAACGTGTGTCAGACCTCCCTCGGGGTTCTATAACACTTAATCCTCGAAAATTACATCTATAATTCATCATCAAACATCAAATCGTCCTGCAAATCATCAAATTATTTTTAAATACACTCTTAAATATCCTCAAACATCTTCAAACACCCAACATCACTTAAATCATTCAAGGTTCAAATTGGAATTGAACTAAGATCATTCGAAGTCAAATGGCGTTCCACCAGAGACCTTGTCGGAATTTGGTCGGAATGCTACAGGGAATTGATCGGAACAGACGGGGTATTACAAATCCAATATTCTATTTATCATCAAATATTTTCCTAGCCTTGGGCGTACCAATGTCTAAGCATGTATAACCATAAAGTGTATGTCTTTCTACGACTAAAATCTTCAATTAATCACATTCTCGTAAATAAATGTAAAATTTAAAAACTGCTAATATTGTATCAGAGGGAAACTATTATAGAGTATGTTCAAGATTAACATACTAGTTATTGAATCTATTCGTCGTTAAATTTGGAATTGCTAACTGTTGAATCAACATTCTGTTGAGTTTGGATTAAACTTATATAAATATATTATTAACTTTTGAACCGTCCAAAAAAACTTAACAGTTAGACTAATATACTAATTATTTTAACTTTTGAGTACACACGTGTTGCAATGCGATGTATATTATTGCAAAAATGCAGTGAAATACATAGTGACTTTCTAAGGAAATTGACTGTGTATTAATTTAATTTCTAATTGGGAATGACCCTCTTTTTTGTGTGTGTTGAATTACTTGATTCAGGGAAAGGAGAGCTCGTAACATGCTCCGCAATCAACAATCCAGATCTGTTTTATGGCGTTTTGGGCGGTTTAGGCCAATTTGGGATTATAACCAGAGCAAGAATTGCTTTAGGACCAGCTCCTGAAAGGGTACGTTCACTTTAAGCAATTTCACTTCACCTGTTTACTTGTTATTTTCATAATATTAATTAGCCTTCTTTCCACACGTTAATATATATAATAAATAATACTCATGAGATATAAACGAGCTGATAAACAACCATTAACTTATATATATATCAGCTTTCAAGTTCAAACTAAAAGGTATTATATAGTTACATTTGGGGTCTATACCCTAAAATCCTTAAAGCCTTGAATAATAGGATAACTCATACTTATAGTGAAACTATTATGAAGTTGTGATTAATATTAGGAAAAATTAAAGCAAATAAAATTAAGAGTAAAATACTATAATTCATTAAACATACTCAATATAACTAAAACAGCAATAAAGCAAATCATCAAACGTATAGCAGATTCAAAATGTAATATTGCATTGCATGCATGGTTTTCTATTTTTTTTATCACTGTTCTTATGTATTGATAGTTTTTTTTTTCTTTGCTTTCTCGTAGGTTAAGTGGACGAGAGTTCTCTACACTGATTTCAATTCATTCAGTCAAGACCAAGAGAAGTTGATCCAAGAAAAAGAGTGGGATTATGTGGAAGGTGCACTTCGTTTGGACAATGGCACTCCAAATACTTGGAGAACTGAGTTTTTCCCTCCTGAAGATCGGCCAAGAATTTTGTCTCTCGTCAAACAACACAACATGGCATTGTTTACTGTATTGAACTCTCCAAGGGCATTTCCCCCACCAATTTTAAGCAACTAGACAAGGTATAATTCCTTCTTAACCATTCAATTTTAATTTTTAAATGTTTAATAGTAAAAAAATGATTTTTATAATTACTTTGTATAAAAGATCACCAACTTTTTCAAAATTTCATCACATGTCAAAGATTTTTTAACTTTGTTTGTAAAATATTTAGTCATTTGGACTTATTGAAAACCATCAAGTGTTGATTGGGTACATACTAATATGGCATTTATGCTAATATAGTATGCTATATGCTAAAATTTGATTTTGGTGGTGATTTTTCAAGCACCACGTGCATCGCATTTCACATGTGATATACTATATTACCGTGTCACGTCAACACTTAATGGTATCTTAAATAACAAGCTATTTTTTAAATAAAGTTGAAAATTTGTCATATATTGTAATTTTTTTTTCAAAAAATTGATTGTTTTTGCTATAAGATGCAAATATTATGTTAAATTTTGTACGCTATAACCCATAAATTTTCTGATAATCTAAAATTTGTTTATACAAAAATATAATTTAATAATTTCTTTTGTGATCCCCTACAGAAACTGAGATACTCGGTCAAAAAACTTAATTTTGAACTTGGATTGGAATTTTCAAAAGAAGTTTCTTACGTAGACTTCTTAAAAAGAGTTCCGATTCCAGATGTAGTTCAAGCACATCCATGGCTTAATCTTTTCATACCAAAGTCGGGTATTATAGATTTCAACTCTGGTGTACTCAGAGACATAGTCCTCAAGAGGAACATTACTACAGGACCAGTAATCTTCTATCCAATGAATGGAGACAAGTAAGTGTTCACAAACACATAAATATTTTGAAGAAAAAGAAGACTTTTTATAATTTAATTCGTGTAAAACGTCACAAAAATAATAATTTTGAACTATTAAAGATTGTAGTGATAGTACCGGCTCATCCTCTTTTAACTAATTCGAGTTCTAGCCTTTTACATAGGGATGGGCAATACTTTGCTGCCTGTAAAAAAATTACTTTACTCGAAACTGGATTAGTTCTATTCAAGACTTATGTTTTGTTTTCTAAATTGCAGATGGGACAATAGAGTGTCAACAGCTATACCGGATGAGGGCATTTTCTACACACTAGGGCTTTTATATGCAAGTGATCTTAATGCATATCAAGTCTACGATGATCAGAACCAGGCAATATTAGATTTTTGTGACAAAGCTAGAATTAGGGTTAAGCAATATCTTGGCTATCACTCAACGCAACGATCTTGGATTGCCAATTTCGGTTGGAAATGGGCGCCTTTTGTCCACAAGAAGGCTCGGTATGATCCTAAAAAGATTCTGTCTCCTGGACAGAGGATTTTCAACAACAATTAGAGCTCACATGTGTTGTTAATTATTCTTCTTTTTGTTCTTTTAATGGATGTTTACATGGATAAATAAGTAATAATTTCTTCGATGTCAATTAGCGTTTCCCTCAAGTTCAAAAAAAAAATTCACTTTTGATCAATTTAAAAAAAAAAACATGTGGATCAGTTTCTTTTGATCATCCGGTGTTTCAATTTTTTTTTTTTAATACTAGCATAGTTACTGTGCTACTCACGGAAAATTCTTTTTTTTTTTTTTAATTTAAAAAATAATAATTAAATAATATAAATAATATTGTAATTAATTCTGACCATATTGTACAATTTTAAATTGAAATTTAAATTAATTGTGAGTTTAAATCTTAAGAAAATATTTGTGGTTAAATTAACAATGATATTAAACAATCAATTATAATCATACAATTAAAGATATTAATTGCAAATACAATGGTATTAGAAACTTGCTATCTTTTTATTTTTTCACCCGTTGTCTTAAATCACTGAATTTAAAACCCTAAATCTAATTTTCCATCTCAATTTAGATACAAAAATAGTTGTGGTGCCAAAAAAAATTATACTTTTCAAAACTAAATGAATAAATCATGATTTTGCTTCAAACAATACTTGAGTTCGGAGAAAGACGAATAGCTCAATAAAAACTTCCAAAGGGTTAGAACTTTCACCAAAATTAGTTGAATAAATATGAAATTCTTATACAATTATTTCTTTTCTTTTTCGTTATTCAATTCTAAAAAGAGTTAAAATTAGTGTGAACAATAGTGATTGGGAAGCTAAGATTGTAATATGAAATTTTTGGAAAGCATGGGAGCCAATAGGAGGCTCTATTATACCTTTTTTTTCTATTTTTTGTATTTTTATTTCACTATTTTTTGCTCTCTAAATATAATATTTTCAATTGGAAAAGCCAAATATTTGGCTTTCCTCCAACACTAATTAGTCATCATTTCAAGTATTAAACAATTTCTTGTAACATTTAGAGGATTAAAGTATATTAATTAGTTACTAAGACAATCTTAAAAATTAGTCAAATATAATTTTTAGAGGATTAAAAAAATTATTCATTAACAACTAAAAGTTACGTGAAAAAGAAATAAAAAGCCAAATCTCAATAATAGAATAAGTCACTTGGCAAAAACTGAAAAAATCTCCTCTAACTTATTTTTGTTCAGACTACGAGGTGTCATGGGTGGACTCCAACTATGGGGGGCACTTTTAAGTCATTATCACGCTCAAACTAATTCTCGTTCGATCCGGGTAGGTCCCTTTCGAGAGGAAAAACTCTGACCTCAAAATTTAAACAATTCAATACACGAGTAAGGATTGAACCCCCAACCTGACTTAAACCAGGAGAGCCCCTTAGCAATTCACCTGCTCCCAGGGTTACCTAATATATATATAAATTGATTTGATTAACATAGATTCGAATCCTGTAGAATTATTAGGAACAATAAATATCAAAGGCTCAAAACTGAGACTATGACCTTTGCTTAAGGTTTTAAGCCAATAATTTGAACAGTTACATCAACAATCCGATTATCGATGCATATATATCCGGTTTATTTACTTGAAAAGATACAAATTTAGTCTCACCAACAGATTTGTGATTACTTTGAAATTTTATTAAAACAAAATATAAATTGAATAAATTTGCGACGGAATAGCTTTTTATTCTTATTCACCCTTAAATGATTCTTACTTGGGCTAATTACATAAAAATACAGATTATAAAATTACACATTTATGCCTACAAACATTAGTTTTTCAAGCGTACCCCCTGATCCTGCAGAATTAAATTTTGTATACTCGTGCAAGTGGAGGTCTTCATTTCTTAGCCAGGGACTCAACAACTAAAAAAAAAAATTTTTGGTCCTTAATAAAACCTTCAATATTCATTATCAACATAAATAAATAAAATATCTTTAGTCCAAAAACATGCATATATACTCACCTTTTTTTCTTGTCTTTATATTTAAATTTTATTTGGACTAATTCAAAAATAAAAATTTAAAGCAATTGAATGTGCTGATATTGCTTAAAATAATTCAACATATCTAGGAAAAAAATTATAATTCAATTATATACCTGAAAATTATGAAAAAAATATATATAGTATCAATTAAAAAATAGTTATATGTTGACATTAAAACAAAATTCCAACTTATTGTTTGTTAAACTTGAATTCCGACAAAAAATTAAAGTGTTTCCATTTTTTTTACTACTTTATCATTTTTTGGCACTTCTTCTCACCAAATTCATATGGCTCACTTGACCACTTTCTTCTTATATCACCCACATTTTTTTCATACACCAACATAGACATATCAATAGACCAATAAAAACCAAAAGTAAACAAAAATACAAAACCAATAGTAAACCAAATAAAAACTAAAATAAAATGCAAAACTAAACGTTAACGAAAATGCAAAACCAACTAAAACAAATTAAGAGTTTTAACTAATGTAATACTAATAACCAACCAAACAATTTCATCAGGGAACAAATCAAAAATCAACAAAAAAATAATTATTACTAAAGTAAATTAAGCAAAAAAATCAATCAAAAATCAATCATAAAAGAACCACTAACCAACTAAAGGAAATTACACAAAAAAAACAATGATAAAACAACTAAAAATCAACCAAAAAACAACCACTAACCAACTAAATCAAATTAAGCAATAAATCAACAAAAAAAAACTAAAAATCAACCGAAAAAAGACCACTAACCAACTAAAGCAAATTAAGCAAAAAAATCAACCAGAAATCAACCGCAAAATAACCACTAACTAACTAAGCATATTAAGTAAAAAATCAACGAGAAATCAACCGAAAAAAACCACTGGCCAACTAAAGAAAATTAAGCTAAAAATCAATAAGAAAACAACCAAAAATCAACCGAAAACAACCACTAACCAACTAAAACAAATTTAAAAAAAATCAACTAGAAATCAACCGAAATACAACCACTAACCAACTAAAGCAAATTAAGCAATAAATTAACAAGAAAACAACTAAAAATCAACCCAAAAACAACCACTAACCAACCCAAGCAAATTAAGCAAAAAATCAACCAAATTTCAACCGCAAAACAACCACTAACCAACTAAGCAAATTAAGTAAAAAAAATCAACGAGAAATCAATTGAAAAATGACCACTAACCAACTAAAGCAAATTAAACTAAAAATCAATAAGAAATCAACCAGAAATCAACCGAAAACAACCACTAACCAACTAAAACAAATTAAGAAAAAAATCAACTAGAAAACAAGTAGAAATCAACCGAAATAAAACCACTAACAAAAAAAGTCAAACCCCACGATCAAAATTCACCAGTGCCATCTAAAGATAAAAACCAAAATTCCCTAGTATCATCTAAAGATAACAATCAAAATTCACAGTATCTCGGTTGGAATCGCTTTCACCATCATTGCAATTGTCTAACCTGCTTCGTCCGCGTAGTAAACAAAATCTAGCAGCTTTTTAAACAACTCAAAATTAATTTGCTTCTTAATTCGTTGACTAGTCTAATCCTTCTAGGGTCACAAACGCAAGCAGTCATTTGGAGATAACAACCATCATCATATAACATAAAAGTTTACAGTTGGTGTTCACATCACAAAAGTCCTGTTGGTCCATAAAAGCTTCTTTGGTTGCACCCATCTTTGAGGAAGATTCAGATATGATGGTAGTTGGCTGTAAAATGTCTAAGCCCTCTCTTTCTGTTGGTTCATATGGGATTATCTCCTTTTTTTTTTTCCAAGTTGATGTTGTCAGCAATATGAGCTCTTGCAAACAGAAGTTATCTGCACGTAAATAGCCGATTAAAAACAACTACATTTCATATTTTAGGAGACAAACTATACTTATGTCTGGTTAGAAAACCTTCTACTGTCTGAATTATTTGAAGAACTTCAACGATACATTTATTTACTATCAAGAATCTAAAACAACATTGCGGATTCACAAGCAATGATGCTAATGCATTACTTCCCTGCATCGACACAATCAGTTACGTTTGCAGATAAAGTATTTAAAAGCAAACCTAAACAGATACACAGTATAACTAAATGAGAAAATTGCTTTGGCTAATAGATATTAAGACCACTTGCATGCTAAGCCGGTAACAGTAGCAGTAAAAATCAAAAGCTTCATGCTAGGTAGCATGCATCAAGAGGTGGATAGTCATCTTATAAACCAATTTTTTCTGAAAGTCCAAATCACAAACTAATCACTCTGCATCATGTCACAAAAAAAAAGAAGATAAATTAAAAATTCATAGTCCACTTCACCATCCATAACCTACTATCGGAAAAGGCAAAAACCAAACTACACCATCTTCAAGAAATAAACAAACAGAAAATACAGATTAAGAAATAGACGAACCGAACTCAGATGCAAGACCCGTTGAAATCAGATCTCCGCCGCTGAAATAGCGAGAAGCCGCAGTGGAGACCTCAAACGTTTAGAGTCTTGGGCTTTCAGAAAGCATACAAAAAACGTATTAAATATGAAATAATGCATAAATGGGAAACCTTAAACGTTTAGATAAAAAAAAATTGTGAAAAGGACCTGCAAGCCGAATTTCCTCATTTTCTAGACAAAAGAAATTGCAATCTTAGTAGCTGTGGGCTGGGGAAGAATACAAAAAACTGGGCTGGAATGTTCCAAGTGGGCTCGCTTGTTTAATGAGCTGAGCTTGGCTTAACAAAATAATGGTGGTCTGGCTCTTTGAGTCTAGATAACAAGTCGGATGATGCACTGTCCAAGAATGAGGGAGAGGTGAGGCTGTCAGCTTAAGTGTGGTGGGGGTTTGGCCACTCTATATTGGTGGCGTATATTTTTGGTAGATTGAGAGTAAAAGATATTAGATTTAGTAGATTAAATGACACAACTTTTAATAGTTATAATATGATCAATATATTATATGCTGATAAAATATGAAAAACAACAAACACCACCACTCTGTTTAAGTCTTTTCTACCTAATGGCCGGGTTTTTGGGTTGGTGTTTTTGGTGGACTATTATGGCGGAGTCTTGCCGAAGGTGCTTGCGTTTTGTTGATTTTCGACGGCGCTGGTTATGGTTTCGGTTGGTTTGTTTGAACCAACCCAGAATAATATATATGACCAAATGATTTGGTCTATTGTTTTGGGTTTTGTAAATCCATTAATGCGTTGGCAAAAAAATGTTAAGCAAAGATATCAAATATTTTTTTTTTTTGTAAAAGCCAGAGAAATAAGAATCAGTGACTGCACTAGATTATCCCAACTAGGTTTGCACCATCTTAGCGATCTCTTCATACTCTCATTCTCTGAATATTGTTGTACTCATTGTTATACTCATTTATTTACTAACGAACTTGTATCTCATTGATACTGGTAACGTTAATTACAATTTTAGTTGCAAATGTTGACATTAAAAAAAAAGATAAAAAGAAGTCGTAAGTTTGAAAAATTGAAGAATTCAATTTCAAATTAAAGATGTCAATTGAAAAAAAAAAGCGGAATGAAATACACAATTAACTTCTTGTTACAACTAATAATTTGTTGGCAAAAGTTAATTTTTTGTTTCTTTCTTCTTTTTATTTCAGATGATATCTTCAATTTGAAATTGAATTCTTCAATTTTTTGAATATTGTTGGCACCTTCTTCGACCACTTCTTCTTATCTTTTTCTAATGTCAAAATTTGCAACTAAAAATTGCAACTAACATAAATAGGTACTAATATCAACTCTAATGTTAAAAGGTTGACAGTTCAAATGGTGATGAGAGAAATAAAAATTATTTATCAAAAAGAAATTCCGCACTTATTTTTGAGAGAAGTGAAGAAATAGATTGATTTGGGAAACACACACACTCAGGGTCAAGTACCATTAGGACATGTTGTCCTACCACATTCTCATTTTCTCTTCATGTGTTTCACATTCAATTTCACGTCACACACTCCCACCTCAAAATTGCCAACGCCAAATTTCTTTTTCTTGCATATAGCAACATCTTAATTATACCCTGTTTGTTATAAATGCAAGTGAGTAGCAAATGGACCACCTAGTCCCAGTTCAAACACAGCACGGAAGGCTCTTTTAGTTGACATATAGTTATCAAGGTGTCTTGGGATAATTGCTCTCAGGGCGGCACTCTCTCTGTATCATCATTGCCTTTGTTAAAAGCAAACTATGGACCAACAACATCACATTTGCAATATGGCGCAGGCACCAAACTGCACAAACACACCATAACACCGGTCCCCAACTGCAGACTGCAGTCACATTTCCCCAAACACTTGCATTGCATGGACCTTATATGAATATCATCCTTTTTTTTCTTTTTTTTTTTTATAACGATTTCACATGTTAGGCCTCTTTGCAAATTTATAGATTGCGCTTTTTTTAGTAAATTTAGCTAAAATGAAGACCTTAACGGTCATATTGCATATTCAACATCATTCATCAATTATTTGTTTAAAGTAAATTGAGTAATAAATTATAAAAACCGATCGTAAACTAGTAGATTTAGTAAATTATATAGTAGTGCAAAAAGTAGATAGAATATTGTATTGTTAAATTTACAATATGCTTAACAGAAATACGCCATCCGAATATATCGCAACAACATGTCATTTTTTTTCTAGTTTTTCACTATCTAGTTTACTAATCTGAAAGCGACTATTAACAAACATTTCCAACATTAATAAAATGTTCATAACATTGAAGGATGTTTTGTAAAATAGTGAACTAAATAAGCCATTTTGATGTGTATTTAGATCCAAAATGCTTTACATGCCTTTATTGGACCAGGCAGAGCAGATAGAACGGTACCAAACAAAGCCCATCATCAATATATGTCAAATGGAAACTATCTAATTTGTACCCCACAAGATTAAGTGCTGCCGATGAATGAAAATGCCTGTTCAAATGCACCACCTGATAATCCAATCTTGCCTCAGGAAACATATGTACCACACAGGTGTTATGATCTTTGTGTTAAAGAATAATTTGCTTTAGCTTTTTTGTGTACTGTGTTATTATTATCTTCGCTGAATTTATCATTATCACAAACGTTCTGGCCCATTTATGAGATGACAACATGGTTGAATCAAAATGACCTGTTGGAATCCATACCAATATCTCTACTTCTGGTTCATCCTGGTCTATATTCTTTAAGTTGGTGTACTCAAGTTTTGCCCCAATAATAGCAATGTTTGGACGTCTAATAGGAATTACTTGGGTGTGTTTGTCATTTGGTAGAATGAGTAGTTTGTAACGAAGTTAAATTGGTAAATTTAGTATATTGCATAGTAAAAGGAAATAGAGTAGTTTTTTTTAAATTAAATGATACGGAGGTGTTCATGGTAGATTGAGAGGAAAATTATGGATTAATAAATTTCGTCGATTACATAGTCAAAAATAAAGAATTTATTATCTCTTTCTAAAACTACAATGTACTTGAATAGAAATATGACATTTGCATATATTGAGCTGCCGAAAACGAAAATGAATGCAACACTTCAAGAAATATTTTAAACATTTGAGTAAATTTGTTATGATTTTAAGCATATTAATTTGATGGTCAGTAAAGATAATTCAAAAAAAAAAAGAATGTGTCAACAGCACAGGCTCCATCAGGCTAACCAATAGAGCTACTTCAACGATGTGAACTGTGAAGCTCTAAAAGTTGGAAGAATAGAGAAGTATGGTTGGTTAGTCTGTGTTTGCAATGTAGATAGATAACCACATTTTGCTTGTTTATACAACAGTGAAATGTTGCAGATATTGTATAGTATATAGGCACAATCACATCACGAAACTTCAATCTCCATTTCCAAACTGTCCCATCCCAACCAGAGGGAATGCCTCAATCTCAAATCTCAATCCCAATAGTCTCCATCCATTGCACTGTAACTAAATAATGACTATACTATCATTCACCTTACCTTTTTTACAATTTAGGTTTAGCCGTAAGTTAATTTAAAAAAAAAAGAGGTGGAGCGACTAATAGGTAGCGTATCCCTGTTGGGCGTGATCATACATACTTAATCCCTCCCGACTACGGAATGTTCCTAGAGCCATAGCTGATAGCCGGCAACGGACTTGGGCCTGTGCACGAGTATGATCATTGTAGCACTTCATCAAGGACAAACAGACCAAACCTAATCAACTCAGTTCTAGTGCAATTACAGGCCCAAGACAACAACCAAAAACCTGGAAATTACATCACTCCTAAGGCAAAAACCCATGATCGCGAACCAGGGACAGCATGCTCCAGCTGTCAGACTACCCCTAAGGGGTATAAGTTAATTTTTTTATCCTTTTTTCTATACATACTCTTTAATCTCAAACTCCCATTTCCAATTTTCGGTGTCTCAATCCCAGAACGTATTGTCCTGGATTATAGTTGTTTTTCATTGAAAAAACTTTGTTTAATTATTTAAAAGTAACTTTACTATTTAGCATTTACACTCTTAATCTTGAATGCGATTTTAACCCATTCAACTCTAACGAGTCTTTGATTTTTTAGCACTTTTGAACTTTTAAAGTAAAAATGATTAAAAAGTGATTTTTTTGATTAAAAGCGACTTTTTATATTTAATTTTCTACAAATCATACTTTCGGCCTTTAAACATTAGATACCTTTTGATCTTTTAGTGTTCTTGATTGCAAATGAGGTGTGGTGGTAGCAATAATACTCACTGATCACCGCTCAGAACTGAACACCAAAACTAGACACAAAAATGGTAAAAAGAAGGGTTCAACAAGTCCACCACATGATTTAAAAAAAAAAAAAAATCCACCACATCCGGACCTCTCATCAAAACCGGCCCACCATGTAATCCAGAAATGAAATCATCACAATCCATAACAGTAACTTAAACAACCATAGGTAGCAGCTAAAAATATGCATCATCATTCACACAGTGAGACTAGAGAGCATTGGCAAAACAGAATAAAGCCGTTCTTTTTTGGGATTTTGCTTGTTTTCTATATATATATATATATAATCATTTTTTGTACATATTTTCAAGCCAACTTACATAATCAATATTAAGCTCAACAAACAAGTTAGTTCTTACTTTCACAAAAAGGACCCCCCTAGTCCCTAGGGACACTGTTTTCCTTTAATCAACAAGTCATTCAAACCGTCTAATACCAATATGAAATGGTTGGTAATATGACCCAAAATCAAACTATAAAGCAAACAAGGCCTAATAAAACCAGCTTTTCCCATAAAATTTCTTTCTTCTTTTGGCTTTCTTTTCATGTGTCTCTCTTTTATAGAGCTACCTCAGTCTGCAAAGTGGTGGCATTGAACCCCACCTGTTGATGTTGCTGTGGGTGTTGTTGCTTCTCAATCTCCCACCTTGCTTTGGCTATGGCTCCATCATGCACAGGCACGTACTCCTAATTAACACCACAACAGTGCCATCATTTACAATATTCACATAAAAGAAAACCCAACACACAAACATGGCAAACTGAG